>JAODUH010014614.1:0-27663 GCA_027564835.1 Typhlichthys subterraneus | reverse complement strand
ATAATGTGTATATGTATATATATAGTGTGTATGTTATATAATGTGTGTGTATGTGTATATATATGTGTGTGTGTATATATGTGTATATTTATGTGTGTGTGTGTATAAATATATATGTGTATATGTATATATATATATAGTGTGTATGTTATATAATGTGTGTGTATATATATGCGTGTATATATATATGTGTGTGTGTATAAATATATATGTATATGTATATATGTGTATGTATATATCTATGTGTGTGTATGAAACTACTTACATCACTTAAATGCTTTGTTTAATTTAGTATACAAAACAAATCATTGTCTCTATATACTCTGCTGATGTATATAGTAGGTGTGTGTATGTATGTATGTATGTATGTATGTGTAGTAATGTATAGATGTGGTGTATAGAGTGTGTGTATGTATGTAGTAATGTATAGATGTGGTGTATAGAATAGGTGTGTGTATGTATGTATGTATGTAGTAATGTATACATGTATAGTTGTGGCAGACTGATCAACATAGGGCAGAATGCTGGCTCTGCACTCCTAACCAGTAACCTTTTCATTTGCATTCATTGTCCATTTGTGTTCCCTATCAAGCCTGTCCCAACCCACCCTGTAGAGAAGAGATCCTAACCAAAGGTATTGTGGCAAAGCACACAGCCCAGCAGTCTGTCAGGAAGCGTGTGAGTCAAGGTCCCTCAGAGGTTATCATCATTAATCCAATGCCGCTCTGTCACAAAATAGGATCGATTGGGGAAAAGATGCTTGTGTCCTAACTGACACCGCTGTCAGTGGCATCGCTGAGCTTATTGGTTCTCTCCGTGGGATGGGGATGAATATTCATCTAGCCTAGCGTGTAAACTCAGCAGTCCAGCTGGAGGTGTGTGTGTGTGTGCGCGCGCGTCTGGTAGCTATCCAGATTGGCTAGAGGTTCAAAGTGGGCCGACTGACAGACAGATGGATGATGGACAGACTAAGGACAGGGACCTGTGCAGCTTGTGTAATCAATAGTGTGTTTTTTCTTGTGTGTGTGTGTGGCGAGCAGACACAGTGGCACGAGGCAAGCAGCCAAGTGATTGAAGTGATAAAGGTAGAGGAGGAGCAGAGAGGGGATGTGAATAGATGAAGCGATGAAGGGTCTGGCAGAATAAGGTAGACTAGATGTAATGGAGTCCGAGTGTTGCTAAGGCTCTCCTGCATTGACGTTATGACATTATGATCATTATTATTTATTCATTATTATTCTTTTTTTTTTTAATATGCTCTGTTGGGTCGGATATTGCCCATTAGTGTCGTGCTGCAGAGTGATAGAAAGGTAAGAGCCGTTCACCCATTACATGTCCATCATCCAAGGCTGCAGTTCCACACTGTGGCCACGTGAGGGCACTGTTACGCCTACGATGGCCTGCTTGTTCTCCGTCAAAACTGAGCCGTTTCAAATGGAGGGCTAATGAAAGCCTCGCAGTCAGACAAGTCTCGCGAGTTGCTCCTACTGCGAGGCTAGGGAGGTAACTTGTATAGGGCCAGAGATTGAAGGCAAGGACGACGAGTTGGAAGTGCATGGTTTTATATAAATTGCCAATCATACCCGTTTAATGAAAGGACCCTTTGCAGTAAATTATTACACTGCCTTGAGTAAATTATGTTATTATAGTAATTATTTTCTTAGTTTCTGGGATTGCTTGTGCTAGTGTGTGTGTGGATGTGCGTGCGTGTATGTGCATGTGTGTGTGTGTGTGTGCAATGGTGAGATATCTCTCAAGGATTTTATAAAGGTTACACGTGTGCTCACCCCCTCCCTCGCCAGACACAATGCAGGATTAACACCACTGACTTTGTCTGTGGTGTGTTTGTGTGTGTGTGTGTGTGAGAGAGAGAGAGAGAGAGAGAGAGAGAGAGAGAGAGAGAGAGAGAGAGAGAGAAGACGGGTAACAGGTGTTAATCAGAAAGGGAGTCCCGTCTGTGGGGGTGCAGGCTGTTGGGGATTGTGAGGGGGTAGCAGCAGAAAAAGCTATTACATCATTCTTCCTTCAATAATGCTGTGTGTGTGTGTGTGTGTGCATGTGTGTGTGTGTGTCAACAGTCACTGACTCGGTGTGAGACAAATACGTAGCTGTCTGACGTAAAGGCAGTGTTTTGTAACGCAGCACAGGGATATTTTATGACCTTAAAAGCTAGATATATATCACAATAATGGCAGCACAGGGGCAGCCCATCTCCGTACATTTCTGTAACAAATTGGTGTTCAGAGTAATTTGGTGTTCTGTTAGCCCGTCCTTGTTGTTCCATGGTAACAGCAAGAGGCCCGTGCGGCGTTGTCGACGCGTGGCTTTTAGTGGATCCTTCAGGGCTGAGTGGACGCCCAGATCGATGGTTCACGCTACATGTTGCCTACAGGCGCCCGTGGCAACCCTCTTCCTGCTCTTCCTCTGTGACGCCAGCACCTCCTGACACCCTGGCTGTGACGTCCCCTTTTCCCGCCCACTCCTCTGTGGCTGTCTCCAAACCCCTGAGAGTTGAGAGTTTCTGTATTTCATCTTGCCTCTGTTAGGGCAAATCTGCAGTTAGCCTTCTCGCAATTGGCTGACTGGTTCATGTGATCTCCTGTGATTGGTTGCAACATGCCCTTCTTCCAGCCTTGATCTTAACAGAGAAATGCTTTTCAAATTCAGCATCATCACAGTAGATTACTGATCAACCTAACAATGTTTACTGTGATATGCATTGACGGTAGCGGATAGTGATGATAGAGTATAGCTTCACAAGATCAGGATGGTCTAGCTTCAACTTCATTTCACCGTACAGTACTGTAACCTATCAGTCTGGAACCCCCTAATGCAAAATTGCTCATCAACCATGTAGAAAACAACCAATTAGTGGTTATAGCATACGTGGTATGTTTCAGTTACTGCTGGTGCTCTGGCAGATGTTAAACATTCTGATTTGGTGAGATGAATGTAGGTAGTCCAGTTATGCATGTATGTAAGGACGTTTTACTATCGCCTTCATGACGAACTCTTTTGACGGGTTCCACACTGAGTCTTGCAGCAAAATGAAACTGGAGCTCGCAAGATCAGTATGACTAGTGTTGTAGGGCCAAAACCTTCTATTATGTTATTTTCTTTCACTAAAGCATATTTCTCTGCAGTATTAATACTGTATAATATATTTTGGAATGCTCCAAACATGTAATTTAATGTTATTAAACCCTAACACAGCGACATACGGTCTCACAGGCATCACACCACAGGACTGGCCACGTCATGTAAAACAATCCTGGCCGTCGTTTGAATGTGCCATGGTATAAACGTTATCGTACCCACGTCTTGCTCCCTTCCCCTCCCTGCTGGCCTCTCTCTCTCTCTCTCTCTCTCTCTCTCTCTCTCTCTCTCTCTCTCTCTACCCCTCTCCCTCTCTCCCGCTCTAACTCTTTACGACCTGCTGAACCAGCACACTCTGGCCTGTCTGTCAAAGCAACATAACAGGTGTTCCTGCAATTACCTCCCTCCCCCCTTTCTAACACACACACACACACACACGCACGCACACGCGCACACACACGCACACACACGCATACCCTGAAAATTAGGAAGAAACAGGGTGGGTGACCCACGTGTGTCCAAAGCACATGCGTGTAAATGTAAACCCTCACTTACACTCTCACACACCTGGCTTTGTACTGTATAAGTTCACACAGCAAGGTGAACTGCTATGGTGGTTTAATATTATAATACTTGTACTGTATGCAGGCGGTCACGGGCCTGAGTCATACATACACCCTAGTATTTGACCATAAAGGACTTTTAATAGGGGAACGTGCAGTGAGATGTGTTTCCACACACGTACATCTCAAAGGGATGTTGAACAAGTGTAGGTCTTGTAGCATCTAACTCAAGAGTTACAGTACTTTGTGCCAATACATCTTGTCATAAACTATCCACGACTAGTAGATGCGTTAAAAAGTGATATTGAGATGCAATAGATCCAAATGGAGATGGAAAATTAAATCATAAATCAATGATAAATGTGATTGATTAAATACAGTGACCACACCACTATTTACAGTATACTGTATACGTCAGCATGTGGACTAATATTGCGGTAACAAAACAATTCAGTCACTTATTTACTCACACATCTAGACCGTTCTTTGAAATGCAACAGAGAAACAGGCTCAATCGATGATAAAAAAAAAAAAAGAAATCCCCCAAATCATTGTAAATGGAGTCACCAGACCGCAGAGCTGTGATAATGTAAACCCAAACAGTTAACATTTGTAAGTTAGACCCAATTAGAGTCTGCCTTCACACATAAGTCGTACATACACAAGATCACTTAGCATTTGAGTCGTTGAGCTGGCTCGGTTAACATATGTCAGCGAGAGCAATGGCTGCTCTAGGAGATAGGGATAGAAGTGGGCTGTGGAGGGGGAGGGGAGGACAGCCCCTCAACAGTTGGTATCAAGGAGCCAGGACACTCAGGGTTTTGCCAGGGAGAGGGGCAGAGAGAGCGAGAATGAGGCAGAGAGCACCACAGAGGAGAACAGTTTGAGCTCTACCATTAGCAAACAAAAAGGAGCCCGGCAGACACCTTTTTATTTTTTTTCTCTCGCCACGCTATCAACGACAACCTAGAAAATTAACAAGTGTGGAAGGGGAAAAATTAGAAAGCAAGGATACGAGACGAACATAAAAGAAGGAAGTCATCATTAAACGCAATAGACGTTCTCTCGTGACTCTCCCTCTATCTCGCACCTCTCTCAATTTGTATCTTAAATCCACTCCAACTCCCCCGAGGGACCCCATTCTCTCTCTTCCTGTAAGTATTCTCTTTCTATTCTTGGGCTGGCTCCCTGTTCTCGTGCCTTCTGGTCCCTTCTCGTGCCTTCTCTCTGTCCCACTGTGAAATATTGCCTCCGCCGCAGAGGAAATCTCAATCAACTGTTTGTTATCTGACTTCGATGACGGCTGAGTGGATGTCCTCTGAGCCAATGGCACTCTAAATTCACAACGCAAATAAGTGGCCTGTTTTCATTTGTGGATTGTGGGAATAGTAAGAACACAGCTCATTTAGTATGCATAACCTCGGCTGTTCCAAAACACCTGGGTATGCACGCCATCATGTGTGTTTGCTTGTGTAAGTGTGTGTGTCCCTACCCTGCAAACAAGCTTCCTCTAGGTGTTCTGTGGCTGGCCAGTTCAAATCAATATGTTTCCTAACTGGTGTGTGTGCGTGTGCGTGTGCGTGTGCGTGAGTGTACAGAACCTATGCAAATGAGAATGCTTCCAATACCTCTCTGTTTAAGAGCTGCTCTTCTATATACTGTACCTGTGAGTGGATATTGTGTGACAAGGCAGTTGCTGAGACTCCATGTTGCTCCTTATCAACCAGTGTCCCTCCTGTGGACTTGTTGTTGGGAGGAAGTGTGTGTGTGTGTGTGTGTGTGTGGGGGGGGGGGTTCGTCTCCGTCACTCGTGCGGCATGACTCGCGTAACCCACCCCTCCCCCACCCCCACCCCTTTTGTCTTTGTACATGGTTCGAGCTACATTAGTTTGTTCTGTCTGTCTGCGTGGATGGGCGGCCTGTCATGTAATTGTGACAGGCCGCCCGCAGGGAGGTCTGTTGGAGACACTGTCATGGTGGCTCGCTAAAGTTCAACATCTCCTCCGTTTTATCCTTTTATCACGCCCGCCAATGGCTATAGTGCATGTGGGCCTCCATTAACGACGCTGTTCTTATATTCCTGTTTTCTCTCTCCCTTTCTTCTTTCCTACATCTAGAAGAAAGCGAGAGAGAGCAACAGAAGCGGAAGTGCCCATTCCTCCTGGTCAGAGAGATACCAGGACTCCCCACTTCTGCTCCAGTCCTTCTCGCCCTTGCCCCCACCTTCTCCCGTCATGACGTTGCTGGCCTCCGAGAGGTCGCTTCTCATCCGGAACAAGTTCCGCTCAGGTGAGAACGACGGAGGGTGATTTAGCCCGCGACAAGTTGCGATGACCGCGCTGTTTCAGAGCTGCGGGAATGGCCACAGCTCTGAGCTGAGACAGCAACACTATAGCATCGTGAAAAATGGGGAAATGGTAATGGTAAAGGTAAAGGTTATTATTGGCTAATCACATTTTCAATCAGGTAATCGATCAAGATACGTTATTGATGATGAAATATTAATTAATGTATTGCTGCCGTTAGACTGCCGATAGAGATATCATGTCTAGACATATATTGCCACTGAGCCCCCAACTATAGATCTTCTTGTGTCAGTGTAGCTGACATGCGACCAAGTAATGGGCTTGTATTGTTGACACAAATGGTAAATAGACAGTGGTTTAGCATTATTGACCCTGTGACATTGATGGGGGTTAGTGTTCTCTTATCTTTGTTTAGTCATTTGTCTGGAACGCTCTATAAAGCTAACTGGGTAAGACGTGTTCTTTGCTTTGACTTTGCTTCAATATGAGAAACAAATGGTAAGATATTTACATATTCTACAGTTGTAGTTTGTCAGCTGCCATGTCAAGCACAAAGCAGGAATGATTATATAATACACTAAATTGATTCCATTACATCAAAAGAAAACATTGCTGTTAAACAATTATTATACAAATACAAATTCAAAACAGCTGTTTTGAATATTTGTGAAATAATCAGTTTAATTGTTGCAAACTGAATATTCTGAAGGCAAGACAAGCTGGAGCATTTAACTTCCCAGTTTGGACTCACAATGACTTATGCTCTTAAATAGATTAAAAAGATACCGATCCAATATTCAGATACAAAATGCATGTGTGCATAAAACATCCCTACAAATAGTTACAGGCCTTGCGGCTGTTTTGTTCTCAGACGGTAAGCAAAATATTATAGGGAGGAGATGACATAGAGACAGTATTACAGGTTTATTGTTGGAAAATTTGATTGAGATGGGTCTGTTTGTAATAATGCCTGTTTATACAGTGACTTAACAGTAAACTATATTTAAATAATAATAAATAAATAAAAGAATAGTCTCTGTTGTGGAAATTGCAATAGATTTGCACTGCGAAATATGTGTGTGTGTGTGTGTGTTGTGCGCGTGTTTGAGGTAATACAATGGGAATGAAGAATGAAAACCTAATATTCATGCTAGTCTGTGGAGTATTGCTATAAACTACAATCCAGTTTATTAAAATGCATGGTTTGTTACAGTAAGGTGCTCAGAATCAAGTTTTAAAATTAGATAAACTCTTGTTTTTAGCTGTCCGAGAGGCAGGAAGAATTTAGTTAGCAGTACAAACGATGGTCTGGGGAGGAGAGAGGGACATGTTGGGTGGGTGGGGGGGGGGGGGGGGTTGACAAAGTGAGATAGGGACAGCTGAAGAAGGGGGTTGGGCGATCGACCAAAATAGAAGTACTGACAAATAAATAGTCACTGCCTTCAACCCCCGCAATCCTTTCCACTACCCTCATGGGTTCTCTCATGTCTCAGAATCTTACTGAAATGCATTGTGGGGGAAATACACTTAAGGCAATGGTCCCACCTGTTGGTTTGTGTATACATTACAAGTATTGTATGTTGATATGCATGCTAACATGTATACTCTACAGATTGCAAAGTCAGGTGTTACTGTATGGTTGCAGGATTATATCATATAACAGGCATCATGCCTTCTTCCTCAGCAACAGTTACGTTTCAATGCTTCCTATTTGTTTTAGAGTCCATTTTAAAGTCTTAGTTATCACATGTGCCTTGCATGGTCAAGCTCCTACATACATCTTGGACTTAATATCTGGTTGGTGTCTGAGGTCTTCAGGCCAAGGCCTGTCCCAAGAACTCGTTTTAAAACAGCCACTGGCACGCTCTCCCGCTAGCTTTAACAGCTATGGATACTGTGGACACTTTTAAAGATCATCTTATGACACATCTTTTTAGACAAGCTTTGCTTTAGTATTATGTTGTGCTTTGTTTTATTGTATTTTATACTCTTTAAGTGTGCTGTTGGTTAGGTAGTTTATTCATTTTATTGTAAAGCACATTGTGACCCCCTCTTGTCTGTGAAAGGTGCTATAGAAATAAACTTTACTTACTTGCTATTCAAAAAAGCAGCCAGCATCTCACGTCACCCATAATAAGATAATTTCTAACTAAAGGAAATTCAAGCTCTCTTCTTATCTTTCAGTTCT
The DNA here is from genome assembly GCA_027564835.1 of Typhlichthys subterraneus. Classification (NCBI taxonomy): domain Eukaryota; kingdom Metazoa; phylum Chordata; class Actinopteri; order Percopsiformes; family Amblyopsidae; genus Typhlichthys; species Typhlichthys subterraneus. Next base: position 19,510 of record JAODUH010014614.1, on the reverse strand, counting down.
GCAGTTGAGGATTCAGAACCGAAGACAGAATGAAATGAAGGCAGACTCTGGTCAGTCTGTTTATGTGATCACCATGGTAACAGATCTTTCTCTGGTATCTTCGGATGCTTAAGTTCATATTAATATGCTTGCACTTTTTTTTAATCAAAGAGTTTTGCCTTTTGTCTGTTCAATTATGTGTATGTCATTTATCATAACCTTCTCTTTACTTTACGGTCTGTTATGCTTTCGAAAATCTGATTTTTACATTTGCATTCAGAAAGTATGTATCTATTGAATTAATATTGAATTTGATTCTAAGGGAATTCAGCATTGTGTTAAAAAATAATAGTAAAAAGTAAGATGCATGCATTTGAAATGCAAATTTGGGGGGAGGGGGAAAAGCCCTTTCATTTACGACTATTTATTTTTCTGTCTTCAGAGTTGAAATCTACCTGTCCCTCTCACAAAGGAGAGAGAGACCAGAATGAAACTCTGGTGAGTTGAAGCCTTTTATATTCTCGTCGAAGATGTATGCAGCATGACAATTGTTCCACGCCATAGATAACACAGTGACATTCTGGAATGCAGTAAAATCCCGTCTCTGCATAAAATATTATATTCATAACTCTACATTTTCATAACTCATATTCCACTGAGTGACTGAACACTGGCAGAATTAATGTTACTGTTGTCCCGTGCAACAAAAGAGTTCCCTTTCAAGGATTTGCTGCCTTGCCTTGCTCTGGTTAGTTTCTGTTGCTCTTGGACAGGATGTGTGGGCCTGTCTGCGGTGTAGAGCTCCTGGCTGTTCATTTGTATTGATTTAAGTGGATAGTCCTGGTTTTAAATTGCCTAATAATTCCATGGTTGCTGGTGTAACAAAGCAATATATCTGGAGGAGACACAGGTGTATGTGAGCACACAGAGAACAGAATGGGAATTAGACAATGGGTATATTTGACGCTCTGTTTTATTAACAGAAATGTAATTGGTCCTTGGGTTGTTGGTTTAACCTGCTATTTCCCGCTTTAGCGTCTAACCGATGATGGTGCCACTCAGACGTTGCCCTCTAGTGGTCTGAACACTGAAACTGCAAAAGGTGATGCTCGGCATCCAGTAATGTTCGTGTACCTTCCTGCCTAACTTTGTATGCCCCTGGCGAAATACCCAGTAACACCACCCCGTGTAATTATAGTACCCCCTCATCTCTGTCACTCTCTGCTCTCTATTATATCTTATCTGTCCGCTCTCCATTCCCTGCTCGGCTACTATACTGCTTCGAGGAAATTAAGTGTGTGAATCCCGCCATGGGCTTGGCGTATCATCAGCTGTCAATCAAACATAAATGTGACCCACTTGTGCCATGTAAGACCAACAAATCATCGATTGACAGTTAGATACGTCCACCCATCCAGGTTTCAAGAAACGTAATTTTCTCCCTTTTTACTGTAGGGCGTTTTTCTTGTTCTTCTCTCTGCTGCCCCCTCTTATCTTTACTGTTTACCATTATTTCATATCGCTGTTGCAATATTTTGATATACAAATCCCTTTTTCTGATTTGTTTGAATAATCTTCTTTGCCTATGCCATAACACACCATGTTGGAATGTGTGTGTGTGTGTGTGTGTGTGGAGGCATACTTGCACACACACGTACAAAGTGATGGTGTTTGGAGTTTTTGGAAGGCTTGAACTGGGTGTGATTATCGACTAGCGTTCTGCCTGCCGCATGCATGTTATGAAATCCTGTTGACACTCCCTCTCTCTTTCCCTCTATCTCTATCTTTCTTTTTCATTCTTCCTGCTGATCCCCTTCATGTCCTGCTGCTGTCCAGGTACAGACAGGAGTGTTTGTGGAGCCCATAGGTGGAAAAACACCCAAAGGTTTGACGTCCACAATGAGACCGCCCAACATCGACCCACATCGCTGGGGCAACATCGCAAACTCTCTCTGCCCCAGGAGAACTGTGGGTCAACACACACACACACACACACACACACACACACACACACATACACACGCGTGCACATACCTACAGTACATTATTATCCTCTACCCATTCTCTACTTGTCTTTTGACCTTTTCTGACCTTTCCTGACGTCCCCTTGGTTCAATAGGCTCCGTCACCGTTCCCCTCTCTTCTGACGTCTTCGAAGACGACGTCTCATCCTGCTCCTCCTCGTCCACTGAGCAACACAGAGCCCACCAATCGCCGGCGTGCTCTTCATCGCCGGCCTTTGCAGGTGACCAATTACTGAGTGAGCCGTCACCCGTGGGCCCGCCCAGTAGCCACAGCCCTTGTCCCACTCAGGTACCATACGACAAATAGTTTTACGTTTGTCTTTCCTCATTATTATTCTAAAGGTGTTTAGAAAACAATGTTCAACTCAAGGTCTGTTTTAATATGCTTCTTAGAATTAGGCCATTTAGCAGACAATTTTATCCAAAGACTTACAATGAGTACAGTTTAATGAATACAATTCTAGTAGTACACAAAATGAGTACAATTCTAATTTGCATCTGCTCTGAATTGTTCTACTGTAACTTGTGTAGCCTTTTGCTCAAAATCACTCTTATCAGTATAAAGAAAGTAAAGGTATTGTAGTTTTAAACATTTACTCTTGTGTTGTCCATAGAAACCAGTAAGGCTAGACTCATTTTGAAATATGTCTGTCATTCAGCCAAAAGTACTCTCTGAAAAGATTGTCATGTACATCTCAAGCAATCATCTCTTACATATGCTCGCACTAGCCAATCAGGTTAAAAGTGCAACACAACTACTGAAACAGAAAGTTTGGCCTGAAGGGATTAAAGATGAGTCCAAAATACTTAGATATTGGCACGTAATGTATATTAGCAAGCAGAAGGTGTAACGCTTTGGTACAACCATCTATGTTTTCAGTGGTGATGATGTTATTGGCTAAAACTTTATTTCAGTGTGAGTGGGCTAAGAATAGCACCCACGCAGTGGACCACTTCCAAATAGGTTAATTAGAAAGCTAGCTTGGCTAGCTAGCATCAACAGATGCTACAAACAGCATTACAAACTTAACAACAAATCTCACAATCAGTCCTTCGAGGCTGAAAGGTATAATGAAATTAAAATTAGTTTGACTTTAAAGAAATGTATGTGTGACTAATACATAGTTTTAACAAATAATTTCCAAACTTTTTCCAAAGTAAATGTTAACAATGAATGTACCTCTTTCTCTATTTGCCCCAGTCTGGTTTGGCATTGCTCTCGGCAACTGAGGGCATCAGCAAGCCAATGAGCATATCACTGGTTGATTCGAACTCCATGGGAATGACCAGGAGAGTGAATGGGGTGTATTTGACCACCCAGAACACACCCCTGCTGCCAAAGGTAAAATGTCCTCAAAGCATTTCAGAATGCTAAGTAAGGCCTACAACATAATTATGATTATTATTACATTTATACTTTCCTACAAGGGTCTGTATATTTTAAATGTTTTCATTAACCTTGAGGTCAGGAATCTTATTCAAAACTAAAAAAAATCAATCTACGTCAATCTGAAAATACTTTTTAAATATTTAAAATTAATATAATAATAAAATATTATTCAAGACAAGCTGTCAGTCAGGGAATAATTGCCCTATGTCTACCTATAAGTGTGGGTGTGCCCAGACACATGGACATTCAGACACATGCACATTTAATTGGTCTATTTGGGCTTTGGAGACAGCATTGTTACATTGTTTAACCCTGTTGGTTGTCAACTTCCCATTGTGTGAAACATAACACTGTTTATAAGCTGTTCTGCATCCATTACTGTCAAAACACACTGTGCAGCTCAATATATGTGCAGCTCAGTTAGTATATGCCCTGGTTTAACATATCAACACATGAACAGTCTGCCTGTATGTCAAAACATTGTCAGCAAGAGATTTGTGTAGATTTGACCTCATGGACTGTGTTAACCCATGATATGACCTGACATGACACATTTTATGTCTTTTTGGAATTAGTAGTAAGCTCCAAGCATTTACATTTAGCTTTTATCCAAAGTGACTTACAATTTAAACATTTGTGAAGCGCTGAATAGATCTCACAACCAGCAAGACACCGTATGGTTACAGATTGGGGACAATAATTTTCATCTTTGCAGACAGCACGGCCTACCAGTCCTTCCTGTTCCTCCTGCCTATCCCCCACCCTCAACTCCAACCGTCTCCCTCGTCCAAGGAAAACACGGGATACTAAACCCAAAATGAGGAAACTCAAATACCACCAGTACATTCCTCCAGACCAGAGAGGAGGGTCTGGGACTGGGGGTACACATATGACTATTAACTACAGTACATCCACGCTGAGCTGTGCTTTCATGTGTTAACTGCAGTCTGATGGTTGATGCTAATCGTTGACCGTATCTCCTCACTGCTTCCCATAGGGGGCGGGGCCAAGAATAAGTGCACCGCCGCCGGACAGCCTCTTGACCCGGCCTATTCCCGCCTGCTGAAGCAGCAGCAGGTCTTCCTCCAGCTGCAAATCCTCCAAAGCCAGCAACAACAACAACAACAACAACTACAGCAGCAGCAGAAAGAACAAGTCACAGTTTCACCCAGGTACATTACATGTTCATTACACTGTTATAATCCTGATATGGTCACCCAGTGTTATTTACTGTAACTTAGGTTCATAAGACAAGCTTTGGTAATGAAACGGGGGAACATGGGTTTCTAAACACTGGTTTCATTCGAACAAGAAGCCTTATTGGTTAATGACGAGAGGTGCACATGACATAAACAATTACCAAGGTATGGTAATGACCACGCCCAAGCAAGAAATGCAAAATCCCTTTGTAACATACATTTTGCTAAGCCAGGTGTGGACATGTGGAGGAGATATTGTCTACCACCCACACAAAACAGAAATGTAAAAAAAACACATACTGGGCCTTGAAAAATGTCGAGAATGATATAATATAGCCACAGTTGTGTGGGCCTCAATTAGATGTGTTCCAATTGGATGTAGGATATAATGGTGTTCATTAGCTGCTTTTCCTGTAGAGAGTCCAACCCAACGGCAAAGCTCTCTGGAGCTGTGTCCCAGAATGACCAGTCTGTCCCTGCCACTGCAAGCCACACCCCTGTGGACTCAAGTCCCGCCCACAAACCTGAGCTTCTCCCTGCTAACCTTGTTGACCTAACGGTAAGAAAAGCTGCCATGATAGAATGACAGAAAGTATTTTATTTTATAATAAAAAGACTATTTACTTTATAGCTATAGATTAGTCTAGGACGGTCAGTTGTACTGAGGAAAATCAACATGGCCGCCGCTCTACCCTATCTCAGGTGTCGGAGTTGCGTCAGCAGTTGCGTAAGCGGGGCCTCCCTGTCTCTGGAACCAAGCCCGCCCTGTTGCAGCGGTTACGCCCATTCCAGTTGCCTCACTCCTGCCTCACCCCCGCCCCCCTCAGCCAGCTGGGCACCGCCCTGGACTCCCTCACCGCCTCCCTCACGCCTCCCCTCAACCAAAGCCCAGGCTTGAGCCCCAGCTCTGGGCCCGACTCCCCTTGCGGCAGCCTGCCCGGAGGTGCTGCTAATGGCGCTGTCGTTGGCGCCCATAATGGGCCCTCAAACGGAGCCCCCCATGCGGCCCTGTGCAGCGATCCAAGCGTCTTCTCCAGTGTAGTGTCGGTCAGCGTGCCCAGCGAGACTTGTGCTCTGGCCACCGCCATCTTCCTGGCCCCTGGCTGCACCCCCTCAGGCAGTCCAAGCCCCAGTCTCCCCTTGTCCTCATCCTCCTCCTCCTCATCCTCCCCCGGGTCCCTCTGGTGTCCAGGGCAGGAGCAGCAGGAGCAGCAGGAGCTTGGCGTGGAGCTACAGATGAGGGAGAGGATACGGAGCAGGCATAGGAGGCGCTCCTCCAACACGTTCGCGGTGAGACGGACGGAACGTGAAGTGAATTTTATGTTAAATAATGCACAGCTACTTGCTATAACGGTGACCCCTCCTCCATCTTGTCTCACCTGCCAGCCTTTCCTGCAACCGGAGCCAGTCTGCCCCAGTGAGAAACCAGTGGCGGATGTGCAGAACGATATTCTGTTTACCCAGGTAGAGCAGTCATTTACGCAGAATTGGCGTTCAGCTTCCCGTTAATGTGATCCTTAGTTTAGGATGCATATATACAGTATGGTTACATTATGTGTTCCTGTAGCTCTGCCCCCGGTGGGCAGATAGCACACAGCACTTATACACCTATCTAATTTGCCTTCAGATCTTCTGCTGCCAGCCCTGCGATGTGACCGGCCCGGACTTTGAGCTGCCAGTGCAGATTACAGCAAGCCCAGCTCAGACATCTCCAGGTGTTCGCAGCTTGGAAGAGGAACTGCAGGAGGCCATCCAGAAAGCGCAGGTTAGATTTGTACAGAAGATAACGTCACGCAGCAGAACGTCACCAGAAAACACATAGCGTCTTCCGGCTGTTGAGTTGAATGGGAACAACGCCGACAAAGTGTTTCTCCTTCTTTTGTGTCTCTGTCTTAGATGGACCCAAGCCAGTCCATAGATGACATTCTGGATGAATCTGTAATCTGTGTGGGTGAGTGGCATGGAAACACAACTTTCAGCTGTCTTGTCCGTGTTCCTTATGTCTGTCTCTCCTTCCTCCTGCTCTCCCCCAAGACGCTGTCGCTCCTGCTGCTCTCAAATCCCCTCAGCTGTCTGCCTCTCCTCCTCCTCCTCCTTCCTTGTCCCCCCGTGCGGACCACTCCCGGGCCTGCCAGGACCATCATCATCATCATCATCATCATCCTAAGGATGACAACTTCCTGTCTTCGCCCCTCTGCTCCTCCCTCCTGCTAGAGCTCCCGCCGTCTCCTCGCGCGACAGCTCCCGACGCACCGCCCGCTCCTCCTCCTCCTCCCCCCCCCCCGCCTCCTCCCCTCTGCACCTCCCCGCCGGTGTTCTTCGGGAGCTCGCGCAAGCGGCGAGCCCCCGCCGCCTTCGACGCCGGCGATTGGCTGGAGATGCTGACGTCGGGATTCCGGCCGCTCACCCCGCCCGCGGCCCCGTTTGTGGAGGCAGACATTAGTCTGGATTCAGATCTGAATGTGAACAGAGTGTTGGATCTGATGGTAGAGCAGTGGTGAGGGTCTGCAGCTCCTGCCTGTTGTTGTGTGAGCGGACATGCATTGAGTGAGTGTTTCGGGTTGTGTTTGTTGACATATACAGGGGTGACATATACAGTATGCATCCCAATGAGGGCACAAGGTTGTCGATAGAGGCTTTGTCCATTGCCAGGCCATCCTTTATTTCATCCATCCAATTGTTCATCCATCCATCTGTCCATCCGAGACTGTCTATCATTCAGGTCTGGCTCCACGCAACGCCGGGAGCCAGACTCATTGCAGCCATCAGATCAAACATAACCTTGATGGAGCAGCTACAGTAGAACACACACACACACACACACACACACACACACACACACAAGCACACAGATGTGCGCACAAACGTGCACACCCACAGGCACACATTATTCGCCTGTTAAAACTGACTTGGGCTGAGCTACAAACGACAAACAATGCAATTGGAGGCTGACACACTCACAATATTTGCGGGGAAAAACAAAAGGAAACCTGGTTCTATAATAATTTAAACATGCTTCCTGGCTGTGCTGGAAGATATTTATTGTTTAGCTTCTGACTTATCTCCAGGACCCGCTGTTGGTTTGGGTTTGGTATGGCCCCTGGTGTTGACTCAAGTCATTGAGCGTTAGCCATTCATAAAGCCCAACTACAGTGTGCCAGAGCCTTTTGGAGCTCATGTGTGTCTTCAGAACTTAACCCTCGCACCAGAGACGCAGTCAGCAGGCACAGGCAGAAAGCTGGCAGAGACGTCAAAACATGCTGTGTGTGTCTGTGTGTGTGTGTGTGTGTTATACAGTATGTTTAACTGTGCCACTTAGCACACAAGGCTTTTGTTTGTATTTGTAACACATATAAAAAATGACCCCATTGTATATGTATTTGCTTTTTTGCCAAATGCACTTGTAGCATTTGTGTACGTACAATACGTGTCTGTTTGTGGGCTTGGTGAGTGTGGCTAATCTGTTATAGAGTACAATTAGGTGAGTGAGAGAGACAGTGGCTCAGAGTATCTCACATATTTCACATTTCAGAACTAGGCTTATTGTGGCCCCTGTGCCAGCAGTCAGTACCTGTAATGTAGTTGTCCGGTGTAAACATCCGTACAACCTGACTACTTTGTTCAACTCGCTGTTCTCCAAGAGAGCAATCAGGCAAACTCCCTAAAATAGTCCATACATATGTACCAATCAGATCAGTGAGAGTTTCCTCATCAAGAACAGGTGGTCAGTTTGTTCCTTGATTAGCCTCCAACTGTGTGTCCCACTGCTTGGTGTTTACCCAGGTACTAGCAATGCTGAATATTCTGCCCCATTACATCTAATGCCAAGGTCACACCTGTCCTGCTAGTGTTAATTAATGCCATGCATGTATTATCGTCTTGCTTTTTGTGAGTAAATAACACGTGGCAACATTTGTTTTTATCACAAATGCATATATAGACGTTAGGTGATACAGTTTGCCCTGCCTGAAACCTCAAATGACAAGGGCTACGTTTGTCAGCAGTGAGTGGATCTACATAAATCCACCTCCTCAGTTAGAATGATATTGGTTTTACTTTCTGTTGTTGATACAGCATGACACGACATGTTGTATTGAGTGGGGGAGTATCCAATGTTTCAGTCAGCTATATATCGGTATGTTGTGTACAATGTACTCCTTCAATTGCAATTATTGTAACAGTCTGCAATATGACACGCATTTATCACAGGTTAGCTGCCATTAACCTTTACTCTACCAGATTAATGTTATTTAGATCCAATGCCTCATTTACATAACACTAATTGCCTACATGACCTGTCAATCTTTTCTGAGAGCTCTCATTAAAAATCGTTCTTAGCATGAGGTACAGTCTGTGTTAGTAACCTGCTCGTCTGATATCTGATCAACACCCTTTAAGACCATTATACTGTATATTTAAAACTGTGATAATCTTTTGTCTTCCATTGAGTCTGCAGTATTGCTGCTCTAGATATGCTTAATGTTAAGGGCACAGTCATTGTCCACTCAAACGTCATAGTATTTTTATGTTGTTTTGTATATTTCCTTGCTGTCTTGTACTAGTACCTTCCCTTGGTAATATGCCCCTGTCTTGCCAAACAAGAAAATTGAAAATTATTGTAAAGGAACAGCTGCTATAGGCTTACATGTCGATTTACTGTATGTTGAATCATCTTATGTGTAGTTTTCTGTGGACAGGCTGAAAAATCTAGTAGAATGTGTACGAAGTGCTATGATAATCCTAGTGATCAATACACATTGATAGCTTCTGCACACAAACAGATTGGCAGGAGAGTAAGATGCTACCTCCTGCGGCTTCCAGTGCTTCTGTGCTTACACTATTGGTTTTGTAATAATTTAATTCCTTATCTATGTGCTAACATCGGTGCAGCGTATCTAGTTCAGGACTTGCACAGCCCCGGAGTATACTGGAACTTAGATTTTTACCTCGTCCAGATGAAAAATCTGTTCCGAGTTTGACTGCAATTTATTTGGGTCTCTCTCTAGTGGTTAGGACAGTAAACTGTCAACTTGTTAACACCAGGGTCCTATTGATTGAACTACAAGGCCACTTTTTCTGTTCTAAATATCATTACAGGTGTTAAAACAGATCTAATGTTTGTATTATCTATAACTTATTCATGCAAGAAGATACCAATTCCTGTTAAAATGTTAAAACGACAACAAAAATTAAAGTCTTAATAGATTTTCCACATGCTTGATAGTTGTTTCCTTTATCCCGGTTAAGTAAGCAGCCAAGGACTTTATGTAATGGCCTACAGAGGGAATTAACACGTCAATTGCATTGTGAGTTTAACTGTAACTGATCACTTGGACATGTCACAAAAACTGTCTCAAATTATCTTCTAATCAGCTAATCAAATATGTATGGTCACAGATTATATTATTCATTCATTTATACTAAGTACTGCTTAAATATCCATGAAACATTTATAACCTTCTCGTTCCTTGATTGTTTACCTCAGTGAAAAATTGAGCCACACTATCAGAACGCCACATTAGAAATATCAGTACAAAATCAGTAATGACTGTGGCTGAAGAAATACAGAGCCACGGTTTATGCAAATGCAGCTCTCTGAGTAATCAGGGAGCGTTACTTTAGGTATGTCTACTGATTACGGCGGTACTTTTCTTCTTGCCTGGATGCTGCAGTCAGTGCATGAGTCTGAATTTCTGCAGGTGCCTCTATTAATGAAAGTTGCTAATGGGAGAGATGGATCTTAAAATACATATGACATTACATACTGTGCTTTATATGCGAGTCTGATGTTTACGTATTCCACCTTGATGTCTTGCACGTGAACTCAAGTGACCTTCTAGCGTACACACATATCTATAGAGTAATTTACTATTTTACACTTCATGGATGGGTCACATCCATTCATCTTGGGCGGGTTAGACACAGCTATGCTACAGCTGTGCCATGTACATGAAAGTGTTGTGATTAATCAACTGGTTGATCGTGGACGCGCTCCGCTTGTCTCCGTTCCCATTCCCAGGCCAATCGAAGGCTGCAGACATGTCTTCACTTCAGACATGCTTACAGGCAAACATGACGGCATCTCCCGGTACTAAAGCATAGAGAGAGAGAATACGATCGTCTGTTATCTACCCACCCCCCACGCCCACCCCCACCACCACCCTAACTGCTTCTTGCATGATTTCACAAGAATTAATGTTAAAAAATAAAAAGAGAAAGGTGTGTTTCTTATGTAAAGCAGCTCACACTGTCTAGATGCTGCATGCAAAATATCTTGTGTATGAACCTCCCCCTCCTCCCCCTTTCTTTTGGTGGTGATGAGTGTGTGTGTGTGTGTGTGTGTGTGTGTGTGTGTGTGTGTGTGTGTGTGTGTGTGTGTGTGTGCTTGTAGGCTTTGATCACGAGCAGAAGGTCGGTATAGCTCCATTTCTGTGGCACTCCATAGGGAGAGGCACAACCCATGGGAGAAGAATTGGGGGTGTTGGGGGGGGGGTATTAATTTCTCTGCAGCTAGTGTACCGTGTACTGTATCTCAGTTAGTCAGCAGTCAGTATTAATCACATTTACCACATGGGGTGGAAAACCAGCATTTGCACCACATTAACAAGTGCTACCAGGATTTACTGTAGCCATTCACACCGGTTTACTATGTACGGACGACAATAATTAGTCAATACTGTATGAAGCACTTGAGATCTAGGCCTTGCATGAAATATATAATGCAGCCCACCCTGTCATACAAATGTATGTATGTTTGTATGACAGGGTGGGCTGCATTATATAGGAAGGGCAGAATTAAACTCTTAGAGATTCTCTGTCAAATTATGGCACAGACCAGACAATTCCTTTGTTCTTTAATGGTTGGGTTACGGCCTGACTCCATCAGTGACCTGACCGTTGAAGTCCCCTCTATGTTCGATTTCTGCAAAACAAGCATTCACAACATCCATTTTTATTACGTGCAGTTTTAGGTGCCCTCGTTTCATTAGGGCTTGAACTCGGCACTATTGAAACATTTGCAATTATGAATCGCTCACAGATTAATTAAGCAGCTGTTCTAGGCCAGCATGTAAATTGTGGCATGTTGAATTGTAAACTATCTTGTCTGCCTGGAAAATGTCTGTCAGAGGAATATGCTGACATTCACACACTATTAACATCTATGAGTAATGCATGGACACATACAACAGGCTATACCGTAGCTATACGTTTAACTTGAAATTGTTCTGCGAGCCAATAATTGATTCTCCTGTATATAAATTAAATGTAAATTATTCTGAGCCAGTAATTGATTCTCCTGTATATAAATTAAATGTAAATTATTCTGAGCCAATAATTGATTCTCCTGTATATAAATGTTGGCTGGCTAATTTACTGTGGCTATAGGCGAGTCAATGTAACCAATGTCTGGCCCCTTGAGGACATTGGTTAGTTAGAAGGAATGTTGTGTCAACCATCTGATTTAAAGATGAGTTTAATGATGTGTGTTTAAAAAAATTACAAAATTAATTATTTTCTAACATTTGGCTGCATGTTAGCTGCTGTTAAGGAATGGGTGTACAATTATTTTGAGCACATCACAAAGTGTGTTTCTGTGGTAATATTTTGCCAAAGGGACATATAAGGATTTTTTTTTTATGCGTCAGGGCAGTTTCATCTTGTTAGGAGGAGGGACACCCTGAAACTGAATGAGATAGCCTGGGTCTGTCTGAAACTACAGGGCTTTTTCCCAGCTCATGCAACACATCAAACTGCACCACTGGTTAAGTATAAGCTGATCACAGCCTCTAGTCTTTGTTTAAATGTGGCTGTGAAGAAAAAGCTAATTGGACTAATTAGTACCAAAAACAGTTCCAATGAGCTCTCTCTTTGTGCCACGCATGTTAAGCTTCTTTCAGAAGACAAAAGAGGTGGATAGAAAACTGTGTCTTCCCAAACCTACCAAAATCGATCCTGTACCATATTCCATTGTGGGGCTTTGCAGTCTTGAAGTCTGTTTTCAAAATCATAACAGTATTATGAAAATACTGTTATGATTTTGAAAACAGACTTTATTCAGAGTATCTCTGACCTTGACATTTGCCACTTGACTATTCTGTGAGAGGAGAAGAGAGTTCATAAAGATTAGCATTGTGACAATAGCATGCATGTTGAAATATGCAAGATGTCACTGACCGATATTATTATTATGTTGTTATTATTATTATGGTATAATTGCATAAATGCATAGTGTGCAAATTCAGTCCTCAAAACTAGTCCTCAAAAATAGATACATCAATTAGATCATTTCTATGAAATAGGCAGGGTTGGGAGGTAACTGATGACAAAAACACTGTACATGCAATCCCTTACATTAATGTACCAGTTAAAATACTGTAATCAAATTACTAGTATTTTTTAAAATTTAGATGATTACTAAGAAAAATTGCAACTGCACCCCAGCTCTGAGCCTCCACTCACTACACAACTTAGAAAAATGCATTAAGGAGCTGAGTGAGGGGAGGGGAGGGGCTGAGAGGGGGACCCCATTAACATGAACGTTATTTGAATTTGTATGAGCAGACGGAATGTACTGTTGTAAATTAGCCAGGTCCTGGGTTGATTTGTAATAAATATGACGTGCAGATCCATTTTAAACCCATAAAATATAGATTTTTATAAAAACAGGAATGTTGTCAATATTAACACCAGCATTGATCTTATCAGTGTCTCATCACAGATCAATCATATTACTTATTTTACAGATCAAATAACACATTTTAGGGTGCATTTACACTTTAAACAGCTATCGTTAAAAAGCTCTCTCTCTAACTCACACACACAGCAGCACATCAGTACCGATCAGTACCCTACGTTACTAGGCAAGACAGTGCAGTCTGTCGTTCTCCTGCGTTTAGCCTGAACGAGACAATTTTATTTACAATAATTATTTTATTCAGCCCCACTATTAAATTGAAGATAAAAATGCCACTGCGTACACTCCTGCATTAACACACACCTACACGCGCGCGCACACGCACACACACACACGCAGAAGTACACACACTCCTGCATTAACACACTTACATACACACACACACAGAAGTACGTGCACTCCTGCAGGCATGCACAAACTCCCAGCATCTATTTTTCATCATTATATTGCCATCAGCTGGAGGCAAGGCTGGCCTACACAGAGGCTGAGTGAGCCTGTCTGTCATCGACACCAGACGCCAAGCACGAGTCCGTACTGGAAAATTGTACGGAACACCCTCCATTATTAGCATGAGTCCGTACTGGAAAGATGCATTGAACCCCCCCCCCCATTATTAGCAGGAGTGTATACTGTAAAAGTGTAGCACTAAGCATAACTCCACACTGCCCCTAATGGAAGTGTGTGAAATTGTCTTCTCTAGGGCCCAAATTATTGCTAGCCTGCATATTGCCTGATAATAAAGTTTTGTGGAATTGTTCAGGACCCAGTTGTTAGACCACATTTTGCCTGCTAATGAAGCATTCAGTTTCTGAAGATATAATAATAATAAAAAAAAGTTGTACTTTGTGGGGAGACATTTCACCAGACAAGTTTCATCAACCGCAATACACCAGGCTTAGCAAAATATATTGACTGATATTAACATACCTACAGCAGAGCATTAGTAATGTGTTAAAAGGATTTAGCTTGTGTTGCTATATGCTAGCTATATAATATTTGGGATATTATCTTCGGCACTTGGCCTTCGTCCTCGTACCTACGACTGAATCACAGTCGTGCGGATATTCAGTATGATCCTCTCGTTTGTTATTGCTTAAATATATAATAAAAACATGCATTCATAGACAGTTCAGTTTCATGTATACATTTTATTTAAAAAAAGAAGGCACATTTTAAATAAAGGGGCCTCACCTATATTTTGAAAGCCACTGGTATTGTAGTGCATACTGTAGCTTGCAGGAATACAAAGGTCATAGATTCACATGACAGTATTAGAAAACATTTACCCTTTGCACAAATATACTTTATTGTTTATCTGTACACAAGAAGGCAAGGTCTGTAAAACTGGTTTTATTTACAGCAAAAAAACTCAAAGTTCGGGCAATGACATGTCATTATACATTTTCCATCTTTAAAGGCCTAATGGAAAAAGAAAATGGGTTATTCATTTTGTGCCAAACAGACTCACTTCTTTTCTGCGCTCCTTGCAGAGAAGAGTTATGGTGTTCTATAGCCGCCTATATAGTCTTCTCTGAAAACTGAGAACAACCTGTTAGTCTTTAACATTTCATACATCTCCTCTCTTTCATATCTCCTCTCTAGCCTTAGGTAAATTGAATAATCCCATAAATGTACATTATCTCACATGGGTTTTACAATATGTAGGCCTATGCTTGTGATCAAAATCCATAGCTCAAATTAGATAGCTCAAATTAGTGTCAGTGATGAGGTTTTCCTCATGTTTAATATATTACACACTATGAAGAATGGCAATGAGTCGCATTATAGGTTAGAAAATGAACCTGCAGTCTGTGAAGGTATTGGACCACTGTAAACTGCAACGAACACAATATGTTAACCCCTTGATGCCGATTGAGGCGTATTTGCGACACA
Organism: Typhlichthys subterraneus; assembly: GCA_027564835.1. Lineage (NCBI taxonomy): Eukaryota > Metazoa > Chordata > Actinopteri > Percopsiformes > Amblyopsidae > Typhlichthys > Typhlichthys subterraneus. The sequence goes on along the minus strand of JAODUH010014614.1, from coordinate 4,330 downwards.
ACGGTTCCAGTCAGACTGCAGCCGAGATAGCATAGTGTATGTATTCCCCCAATTCTGGTTTGTCCATGTTCAGTGTATATGTAGGAACCTTTTGCATGCAATGGTTTCTCCTAGGACTGGTCAGTGTGGGAGCTACATCCGGTTCAAGAAAGCTTATTATTTGATAATTCCATGTGCTTTTGAGGCTGCAAATATGATGAAATTGTGCTAAAGGAGTTAAGTTGTGCAAAGATAAAAACATATGTACCAGCTTATTGTTTGCTTCTACAGCTAACACTTTTGGAATAAACCTCATGTGAGTAATTTTTTTAAATTACTCACATGAGTTTTTCGCTAGTTTGCCGCTAGTTTGCGACATCCATCCAGAATGGCTATAATGGCTGGAACCCAATCCGAATTTGGTGCACCACGTCAGCCAAAATGCCACGTAGTCCCGTCGGGGTCTTCGTCGAAGCTTCGGCAGAAGCCAAGCTGAACTTGGTGCATCAATTTCGGCTTGGCTACAACCATGTGTCCCTAATTTGGATCATACCTTAAAAATAATTTATTTTATGTGCTGTATAAAAATTAACAATCTCAAATTAATGAATCACCTTGAAAGCAAAAACACACAAAATTTTGGTTTTTCTATTATTGGAAATATATTCAGGCATCAAGGGGTTAAACCTGCTCTATCTACTGTTTAGCTTAATGTTCCTCTCATTTGAATTCCTTTAGCTTGTTTGCAATAAAGCCGGATATACATTGTGCTACAAAAATAATCTCACCCAATCTGTTCTTCACACTGTATTGAATTGCCTGTCCAGACAGTGGAAGACAAATATGGATTTACAGAACACAGCCAAACAACACACTATACTGTATGCAAGTTAATCACAATGTTACCACTCAAGTTTCTGCCACAAATGACTGTGTTCACATTCACAATGTTGACTGGGAAACCGCATGCAGCTTGCAGGTTTACACTGTTTTGTGCACTGAGATGGATAAAAATAGAAGACATTTCCATATTAAAGAAATAAATAGTTGGAAAGACATGGACAGTAATGTCAATTTTACATATAGAGTTTGAGGTGAACTGCAATTCCTGTTGAACTGCTGTTGAACTGCTGTTGAACTGCTGTTGAACAGACAAGGCTGCTGCTGCCACCAGCATTGATTCCATAGGCTCTGTCCAAACTGCTCTTGTTGAATTTAGGCTTTCCGTTCTGCTCTTGTCAGCTGTCCTCAACAACAGTCCAACAGGATATCCTTGAATTCAGCTTGAATCAGTGCATAGCCTCCATTGGCTTGTCACATGAGTCCATCGGACGTCGTTTTACAGCTCACACTGTATGTAAAACGACAGCTGTTGCGGCCATGTTCTGGGCCTGACTGAAGATGTGCTTATAAGAGCCAAATAATGCTTAAAACGTGCCGTAGATACAGTGTATAACCGGCTTTACGAACAAACTGTGCATGCTGCTACTGCATCAATATCATTCACTCCATTTCTTCATTCTGTGGTAATGTACAAAGACAAATTAGTCATGTGAGTAATGGCAGATCACATGCTCATTGGCTACAAACACATCACTTCCATATGGTGTCCACTTCAATTAAATTATTCTCTATTGGTCTGTATAGAGAAATTCTCTGACCAAGGCAAACTTGTCAGTCTGTAGGATACTACCAGCTCACATTGTGAAATAAATAGCCGTTTTAAAAAATAGTCACTGATTGATGGTGGATTCCAGCTTTAACTTGGCTGTGTCTGTCATCTTGAAGTAATCTGGAAATATATTGGTATATTGCCTATTTCCAGGGTTGGGTAGGTTACTTTTGAAATGCCATCCATTAAAGTTAGTTACAAAACAAAAATGATAGTCATTTTAAAACCTATCAAATCAAATACTGTGTTGGTGCACCAAACTGTATCTTTGTATTTTTGTGACCATGTAAGGTCCTCAGGAATTTGTTTCAGTTAATACTACACACAATACTTCGCACCACATTGGTTCACCATTTGAGTCACATTTGTAATAGTCTACTCTTCATGAGAGGACCAAGGGGAGAAATAGACTGGCTAGACATTCATAGTTTATATAAACAACATTATAGGTCTACTTTATGATGAAGCTGTAAAGCGATTGTCAACAGAATCATACTTAACTGATTGCACAATAAATATAACGTGTAGAGAACCACAAAATGCTGGCAGTTTACACTATTTTGTAAAACACATAGGATACAACCTTTGACATGCAAATTTTGCAATTATGATTGTATTCATTCATACAGGTAGAGCCATGGCTCTGAGTGCAGGTACGACACATATCCCACACAGAAACGAAACACCAATTTGATTTTGTATCACTTCAAAATAAAAGGAGAATATAGGCTACCAGTCGGGAACACAGTGGAAGAAAGGGTTAACAATATCGGGAGTGTTGATCGGGGTTATTGCACCTGTCCAAGTCAATAAAGTACAAAGTAGGATACAGCTGGTGTCCAACTAATGTACTTAATGTGAAAACTTATAGGCAGGCTTGTAATTCAGGACGTTTAAGTGTTGCTTGGTAACATTTGTGAGACTATTTGTGATGACAAAGCCACAAAAATGACTAAATAAACAAACAGATCACCCTATTGCTTACTATCCTATGCCTATTAACCAATAAATGGCGCATGCTGAACTGTAACTTGCACTGCTCTAAGTTGACTATATCTTCGGGTTCTAATATGTCTACAGTTCTAATATGTTCCCAAGTATCCCGAGTTAGCTGAGCAAAGAAAATGTCACCTACCCTCGTCTCTCTAGTTTTCACACCAGACAGAGCACATACCCAAACAAATTAAAAATATGAGTTGATGCTGTGAGTGGGGAAAATATTTTGAATCCCCAGAACCATCAAATTTGTGTGACGTACACTGAGTAATCTGTGCATGCGCTTACACATTACACCAACACATTGTATTTTTTACAGAAGCGCTTTTCGGAAAAATCCCCTCTGATTATGTCACCGGAGCTGTGGAAAGCTGTGGAGTGAATGCAGACCGATGCAGACAAGCAGCAGAGCAGAAGCTAGAACAACATTAACTAAAATTGTTATTGTAACATAAATTCTATGTCATTTATGAAAGTAGAAGGTGTTATATTAAGAGATAATATTTAAGATTATATATTTATATTATAATTGTTCAATATAATATACATAATTTATATACAGTTATTAAAGTATAATTTGCAGTTATTTATGGTAGGGCTATGCCACAATTGCCCTTGTAAGAGAAACGCAGCTGAGTGTAGGTACTTCTGCGTGTGTGTGTGGTGTGTATGCGTGTGTAGGTGTGTGTGTTTATGCATGCACTGTACATATTTCTGCGTGTGTGTGTGTGTGTGAGTGGACTGTGTCATGGGTTCATGGGGAACTAGGTTGATGCTGGTAGGTGTTTGCACCCCTCGGCTGTGCTTCATTCATGTTAATGAGGGCGCAGGGGTACACATCCTGCAAGGTCATGCACACCTCTGCAATACTGTTCTGGTGTGCGTATTAACAGCCCCCTGCATCATTCCATATGCCCGGCACTGGGCCACGCCTGCACACATCAGACTGACCCCAATTTGCCGGTATATGCTACATGCATATTCAGCCGTGCACATATCATGTGTTGATGCGCATCTGCCTGTGTGCACGCACGCATGCACGTGTGCATGCATTGACTGAGTGTCACGGTGAGAGGATAAGGTCTCACTGCAGTAATATATGATCAGAGATGCTCTTCGTGTTATGATTGCAAAGATAAACGGGATTGGTCCAAGTATGATTACATGTATGATTACATTAGTCTGTTTCATTACGCTTGTGAAGTAGATATTTTTATTCATAGACTTTCTAGTGCATATAACGTGCAGTTTATTGATGTAAATGGGCTGTGCATGTGTCTGCGTATATGTGTGTGCGTTTCTGTGCGACTATGAGGCTGCACTGCGCGGGGAGAGCAGTGATGCTATGGGGGCTTCTCAGTGTTGAGTTGCCAACTGTGGGTTTGTGGGGAGCAACATCCTGGCATGGCTCTATCCATTCCTAAGTTATGCTGCTGCTGCTGTTGGCTTTCTAAACCCCCCAGAGTCCAAGAAGAGATTGCCATGCTTGAGCTAATCTCAGAACCCAGAACCAAATATCGCACTATGGCAACCTAGTGGCTGTCTGTCAGGAGAGACCCGGCTCCCTCTACCTTAACAACGGAGCCGCCCAAGTGTGACCCCCACCCCTCCCCCCTTTCCTCCAATGGGAGCCCCCCGCACAGGCCGCTAGTCTCTCTCCTCATGTCTGTCTAACACCACCCC
>JAODUH010014603.1:11287-27666 GCA_027564835.1 Typhlichthys subterraneus | reverse complement strand
AAAGATCCTTAAAAAATTACATGTAATGCTGTTGTCCTCTAGTCTATTCCGGAATTCGTGGTACACGTGTGTTTTTAAGAGTGTATAAAGAGAACATGTTAAACACGGCAGTTATTTTCTACCAGTGAATCACTGTGAGGTTTTACTTAAAGGTGGAGTGAGCGATTGTAACCTAATACACTTTTTTGTCATATTCAACGAATATCTAATTACGGTCTGCTAGCTGCTCGTTCTCTGTGTGAGCTTAAGAAAATAATCCAGTGTTTCTGCATATCCCTGGCTCTGCAACAGAAGCATAGTGGGGCAGACCGTACCACACAACACAACATTAGCCAGTTTACAGTGTGTGGGCGGAGCTTCAGGCAGCACCCTATGGCATTGACGAGTCAGTATCAACAATCTCAGAATTGACTTTCACGGTATTCCTTTTTTGTGTCTGGAAATCCCACTGCGATTGAAACCATGGCATTTCATAACCTTTGAAATTTTGGTGTGAAAGTCACACCCTCATCAGCAGCACCCTTCTCTAACCCCTCTCTGTTATGCACCTTTACGTTTACAGTTGTGTATTAAGACCTGAGCTGGGGAAGAAATTGTGGGTCCATGGGTATGGCGTCAATATAGTCTCACAAATCGCGCTCGCAGAATGTTGTGTTGAGCACACACGAACAAAGTCGAGCGCGCAGAATCTTGAGTCGAGCGTGCACACGTCGACCAAGCGCAAATTCATTTCGAGAGAGCAGAGGTTTAGACTCAAGATTCTGCGCGCTCGACTTTGTTCGTGTGTGCTCAACACAATATTCTGCGAGCGCGATTTGTGAGACTATATTGACACCATACATGGGGACACAATCATTTAACCGTTACAGTATAATAGTTTTATAGTATAGTAGTAATAGTTTAAATTTTAATTTCACATTCATTTATACATATGTAGCCTCGCGAGATCAGGGGTCTGGAAGGCCTAGGAATCATTTTGAATGTGTCCGAGTAGCAACTGAACTTTCCAATCAGTGTCATATTGATAGGGCGTGGTTTGGGTTTGCAGACAGCGAAAACTAGATGTTTCATCCAAACAACTGCCAAGTTTTTTTTTTTTAATGTACCTGCCCTTTACAAACAGTGTCAATCTACAGCTCCCCAGATGGACAACAACTCATCTTGCATGTCAGGTTAACATGTATGCACATTCCTATAAAATACAAAATATTGGAGACATTTGAGAGCTAGTTAACAATCTGCTGTCATCTCTTCTCTTGTTTGTAAGGACAAAATATGCCAGAACATGATTAACTTTGGCATATTGTTTATTCTTCCTGAAAGTGGTTTTAGGTAAATACTCCAGTATATAATGCGTAGCTAGCTAGCACTCTCTCTCTCTCTCTCTCTCTCTCTCTCTCTCTCTCTCTCTCTCGCTCTCTCTCTCCTGCTGCTTGGTTGATTGCTGAGAACATGGCACTGATGAATAAACAATTATGTTTAGTTGAGAACCTTGCACAGCAAGGGGTTGCTAGATGAGATTAAAGAAAGCAGCATGAACGAAGAAAATTGGAAATAACAAAAATGTCATAATCATAGGGGGAGGTGTGGTCCCAACAACAGTAGTAGTGACAGAAATCAAGGCCAGGACATGAATGACCTACATAGCTGAATCTCTCTCTCTCTCTCTCTCTCTCTCTCTCTCTCTCTCTCTCTCTCTCTCTCTCCAAAGACTGGCAGTAAAAACACTGGAGATGTGTGACCTCATCCGTTTCTCTTAGTAATGTCTAATGCAATTGTGCCATTAAGGGCTCATGACTTGTTGTTGAGAATGGAATGAAGACCTCCGTTCTCTGGTGTCAAACCTCCTACAGGGCACGCTATAAATGCTACTATGCCGCATTGTTTTAAATAGTTACAGGATCCAGTTTCTCCCCTGGCATTCATGTGGCTGCTGTTCTACCTAATCCCATCTGCATCAGTTCCATTCACAACATCTGAACATGCGACTTGAGACTTTCCATTGCCACAAGCAACTTCTTCCAAATGTTTGATGGGTAAATGAAAGCGAACACTGTGTTCTTGGTCATTTCTCCGAAGCGGAGTCATCTTTCATCACGGTTCGCCATGTGGTGCCATTTCCAATCTGTCTTCAGGCATGTCCTTTTGTATCGCGTCGAATGTGGATCATTCATCACAGGTCGCTGACAAAGCCTGTCCTTCCTTTGCGCTGATCTTCTCTGATTGAAGCCCTTGTTTATGACAATTCCCCCCCACACGCAATGCGTGTATCTATTCTTCACTTGCAGTAGGTGCTTGCGTGCGTGAGTCTGCCAGTTACTAGTCACTAGGCACTAGTGGCAGTTGAGCTGCTCATGTTCAGAGAGGGTCAACAGACCACAGAGAGTTGATGTCACCTCCCCACCATGCTGGATACTTGCATTACCCAGAATGCCCCTGCCACTCTCGTCCACCAGCAGATACCAGCGGTGATTAATCTACAGTAAGGCGATGTGCTTCTAAGTGGAGCCTGTACTTCCCGGCAATGTCATTTATTGATTATATAAATAGGCAGGATTACGCGCTGCTCTGGCATCCTGGCACACTCTGGTGCATTACTCACATCATTCTTAAGAGGGGGGTGAGGCTCAGGGAGGCAAGAATGAAGGAAGACACTTGCTGGTGTGTTGCTATACAGTATTTTGCAAATAGCATATGCACTCTATGTTGTTGGTTAGCTATGTGAGGATAGCTGAGTAATACCGTATACTGTGTGTGTTAGCCAAGGATTTTATAATTATAGAAAGAGAGAGCGTAAATGGAATGCTTCTGGGCGTGTCACCAACAGCATTTTGCAGTTGGCTGACGTAAGCAGTGCTCAGACAACTAACTACCATGCATAGCCTGAAACAAAGTCAATTTAACTCCAAACCCTTCACTGCAGAAATACCGCTGTGGCCTCAGATTAATGGTAGGTACTTGGGAATTAATGGTATTTTACTCGAAATACCAATTAACGCACCCAGAGATAAGAAATGGGCAATGGTGAAATCCGTGGACCTCCCCATTCACTTGCAGAGAACGCTGGCTCATTCTGGTCTGCGTAAATTATAAAAAGTCAGCCCCCTCCTTCCAAAAACTGGATGTGGAAGTGCCGTCTGTTGGTAACTCTCTGTTAAATGATATTCTCTCTGTGTTAGCTATACTGTAGTATATACAGTGCTGCTTTGTATGGACTGACCTGGGCGTGTGGCAGCGATGTGCAGCCCATTAGGGAGTCTGTTAGATAGCTGGGGGACTGCAGCTTGGCTGGGGAAAGATCCTCTGGGCTGGCCAGACCATCTTTCCATTCCTGGAACACACACACACACACGCACACACACACACAGTGTGACTAACACAATGTCAACATGACCCAGAAGCCACAATCACAAGACACCGACAAGAGAAAGGTGAACCAGTAACGAGAGCGTGGTGGTGACAGGGTCGGGGGCATCATCACCCGCATTGGCGGCAGGCCGTGCACGACTCTGGTCCTGGAGGGCCGCACCCTGCATGTTTTAGATCTCTCCCTGCTCCAACACACTTGATTAAAATGAATGGGTCATTATCAGGCTTCTAACAACCTTGAATCAGGTGTGTTGGGGCAGGGAGACATCTAAAAACATCCAGGACCGGAGTTGAATAGCCCTACTGTACACCTTCATCTGTTGATCTTCACAGCGCAGGCGGTATTAAAAGACTAATGCCATGCTCAAAGGCATTTGGATTTCTGCAAAGCGGGCGCTGCTTTTCCCATTTTCCCATTCTGCCCACAGTTTAAGCTACCACCATAGATCAATACTAAGCCTGTGTCTTCGCTGACGTTTTAATGTCCTCAAACACACTGTGGCTGTATTTTAGTGTTGTATCCACTAATCTTCGGTGTGTTTACCCTTACCTTTGTCTAAACCTTGTGATGTCTGGTGGAGGATAATCATAGATAATGAGTTTACTCATGAGGTGGTTCATCTCTGTGTTCATAAGATTAAAAGTGAACTTTAACCACAAGCCTCTTATGCCAGACATTGTATTTGCTTAGTGTATTTGACTTCCCATCACATGTCATGTAACCACACTGTATTTTCAGACTAGATTGAGCCCTCCAAGTCTCACCCATAGAGTAATATATAAGCACTAGAAACCACCTCACTTTGGCCATTGCCATTCATTCAGGCAAATGTTTGCCGATTTCTAAAATAAACCGACCTGCTATGACACATCAAAATCGTTTGCTAAAATGTTGCGTCTGTTTTTGGCTGATTATATTAGAGTATTAGAAATATACTGTATAATTTTAAGGATGGACATTGTGCTTTCTCTGACATATTCTTATATATTATATCGTATATGGTAATGCTATGTTAGCATCAGCTCATTAAATGGCCCGTATGGTCTCACCAGGTCTCTGTGTGCGACCGGCAGGACAGCGAGCGGACTGTCCTGACCCGGCGGGCTGTTGCCGAGATCCTGGCTCTGTCGACGGAGTGGGCGAGCAGGGGGCTTTCCATCCAGCCTCCTGACCTGCCGCTCCCCCTTGGCGGCCCCAGCCCCAGTCCCGGCCCCGGTCCCGGCCCCGGCACTGAGCTTGCGGACGGGGTTGGTCAGCCACTTCTTCAGGGTGCTGACGCTCCGCCTGGAGCCCGGTGAGCTGGGGGCCGAGCTGCCTGACGCCTGAGGGGGCAGTGATGCCACCGAGGTGGAGATGCTGCCCTCGCTGCCTGCTGCCGAGTACGAGTCTGTGGAGACACGGGGAAAAGATGTTTACCTGGCCATGCCTGCATCAGTAATAAAGCCATCTGCACCACAAGCGACATCAAAGCAAATTAATAATTTTCGCTGGACGTTACCATAGAAATATGTTTATATAAGACGTTCTGGAGCAAGAAAAACATCTGTCTAGCAGAAGGCGAGAAGTGGTGAGGGGCGGAGTCACGTCATGGGGAAGGGGGAGGTGCGGGGGCTATTATTGTGATGAAAGGCGAGGGGAAATCTCAAAATAAAGACCGGGGGGGGGGTGTAAAAATAGGGTCTCCTCCACAAGCACAGCTGTGCAGCTGCTGGCCGACCCATAAAAGACACACTGTTCCATTTAGGCGTCGTACAGCCCAGACTGGAGACGCGCGGCGTCAGATCACAAGATGATGGGGCGCGCTGAGGCGAAGGCACATGGCAGCGCAGCGCAGGTCACTTTGCAGGTCATGTGACATAGGTGAGCACATAGGAAGTAAGCTTAGCGGGAGGCGAGGGGGGGGTCTAATTGTGTGCAAATATTTTGTAACGCAAAGGTTTGGTTCCTTTCTACCTTGGAGGGATGGAAACGGAGGGGCCCCTCCAATCTCGTCCTTCCTGCTACCCCTGTCCCCATGGTAGCGCCTAAAATGTATGTCTGGGGTCTTTGTTTTCAGTTTGGGACCGCTTCCCATCCCTCTTCCTGTCCTGGGTACGACCTCTGACCCCTGATCTCCATCTCTTACAGCTGGGGAAACACTCCAGCTACAGCCCTCTGGCTCGGATTCACAGCCAAGGCTGGTTTGGTTCCCTAATGCGGCAGCTTTTTCACCCGATCTGGGGGACTACCTTCAGGGCATGAGAGTACAAGATGAGGGTCATCTTCTGCCAATGATGACTTAATGTGAAATCTGAGCATTGGTTACGCATTTGTCAGAGGAATTTGACCTGCTTTCACTGTGTTGTTTTTCTGAGACACGGATATCTTGTCCTGCAGGATGCAAGAAACATTGCGCAGTACAGTCACGTTGACTTTAGAGTCAGTTATTGGCCCATTTTGTGAACGTCACAAAAGGGAAAGAAGGCAGCATGAATCAACAAACCTTGTGGGTGGTCATGTGTTAAGTGATTGAGCTGTTTGTGCCTTTCATTAAGGCCCAATTAAATTCCCCACAATAGATGCAATGAGAAATAAGATATGTAAAAACCTCCTCACATCCTTATTGTAAAGTCTCAATGCTAATGCTTCAGCAATGGTTGACTTCCGAGCGAACCAACTTTCACTCCCATCGTTGTACTTCTCTGGTATCCTTCATGCAACCCCACAAGGCTCAGCGCTCTTCTTTCCTCTCTACCTCCTTCCAGAATGCCTGCCTATCTTTTGCATACGCCTGTATGCATCCCAGGATGGGTCAAGTTCAAGGGCTAGGGGACTATAGAACACAGGCTACAAAGAATGGAGAAGCCTATAAATCATGCTGGTATATATTCTGTCCCTCCCCTGCTCCCTGTCCTGTGGTTTCCATAGTTCCTAGTGTGATTTAGGCCTTCTCTGTCGCTCCCTGCCTTGTGTTTCCTATAGTCTCGTTAGTTCCACCTGTGTCTTATAATCAAGTCTCATGTGTACCACCTGCCCCTCGTTGTTGACGTCCAATAAATCAATCAATCAATCAATCAATCAATCAATCAATGTCTTGTGTATATAAGCCCTAGTGTGTTACCAATCTTTTGTTTTTTATTGTGTGTACTGTAGAGGTCACTCCCTGTGTACCTGCATTGTTTCATTAAACCTTATTATTTATGAGTCGTGCCTTTTGAGTCCTCACCTCTGTGCGCCACATTACAGAGGAGATGGAAGGAAATGTGGAACAAATACATATATGTAGATACATACACAAACAGTACACTAATTAGTACACTACACTGAGTTTTAACTAGATGGTTAGTGGTTTTGTCAAATTTGAGATGATGAGTTTATTGTATTTATGGTTTATGGAGAAGAGCTGAAGACAATGCATGTAATATGTTTCACTCATGAGGATCTCAACTAGAGAGAAGAGTTTGGAAGATTATAGAGGGGAAAAATGTTCTTGACCTTAACGAGGGCCAATCCCCGAGCTTTGTGTTTAACAGCCTCCAGTTCTAAAGTTCAGATAGGTCAAGGTTAGAGTCTACAGACAGACACAGCTACAGTAGTAACACTATTCAGAGACACTCTAGTCCAGCTATGATTAAAAAATTTTATAAAATGTGGGAGTAGGGTTAAATAGCAGTGATGCCAAGGGATCTGAAATATATTCTGAGATTGAGGGCCAGAGGGCCTTTTTATATCTATATATTTATAATTTGTTAAATATTACATAATTGAATGATTCTATAATGAGGATTACCATATCTACAGCTTCTACAACATCGCTATGGCAACAAGACTCTGGAAAGAGGTGTTGCTGTTCATCGTGTCTACAGGGCAGGATCTCTTTTGACCCCGAAAAGCTTCAGAGCTTTCTCTGTTGGAAAACCTTGAGCAACCCATTAAAGTGGTTTACAGTAACTGTGTGGAAAGTGCAAAGAACATTATGACTGTCCCATCTAGCAAAGTGCTCTCTCTCTCTCTCTCTCTCTCTCTCTCTCTCTTTCACCACCCCCCCATCTTTGTCTCTGCCTCCCTCTATCTTGGTTCAGTGAGGCAGAGGTCAACAATGTTCATCTCCATAATAGCATTTTTATGAAAAGATTACTAGGGACCTGATTTTGTTAATGCTAGCTGACCATTGTTTATGTACTATCAATAATTACCATGTTGAAAGAAAGAGGGCGAACACATTTCATTAAGCTATGCTGATCTGTGTTGATCAGTTAATGCTGGGCTTTCACCAAACACCCACTCACTGTTTGAATGGCTGAACTGTCTGCAACTCTTTCTGCTGTGTGCATGTGTAACTTTGCAAAGCGGTTTAGTCATATGTCTCTCTTAAAGGCATGGTCATTCTTGAGAAAGCTCAAATCAAAACAATATTCCTCCACGCCCACCGCGATGTGGCCTCACACATCGAAACAAACTGTGAAGCAAACTGTAGTACTATATGGCTTTGTTGTTGTGAGCGGTGTTCGCCAGTTTGTCTATGTTTCTATTTACGGAGCCAGGGCTGTGTAGAAGTATCAGGTTATCTTTTCAACATGCACAGAGAACGGTAAGTTAGCGAAACTCGAGGTTTGGTGTATTTGACAAAATGTGTATTACAATTAGCTTTCAAAAGCTGACTTTTCATTTAATGTCATCCTTTCCAAACTAGATCTAAAAGCATCTTGGGTAGAAATAAATCTTTTGACCACTTTTGATAGCAGTCATGCAAAAATACCTGTGAACACATGAAGCGCTTCTTGTTTGATGGTTGAAAATTCAGATTTTCAGCCAGTTAAACTACAATTGCTCCTGGTGATTCATGTTTCTGGACATAACAAACCGAGACCATCCTGACATCAAGAGCATCAAGAGTTTGACTTTGCTGCGGTGGCTATCAGCTATGGAACCCCTCAATTCAAAGTGTTTGTCATAAAGACTATTGCTTCAATTACATTCCATAGCAGACACTCACCAAAGTGACTTACAGTTAGTACAACTACTATTACAATGAGCAGGTAAGGGTGAGGCATCTTTGCTCACGGATGCTAACAGGTAGGTAAACTCAAGGATCAAACCCACAACTTTCCTGCTGGCAGGCAGACACCCAGAACATTATCCTGTACACTGGCGATAAAACATTTAAATCCAAACTCCCATTGGACTACGAAGCTATCAGAACGTGTAACATCAGGTACAATCAGATGTACGCTACATGTCGTCATGTTAGGAATAACTTCAGCAGATCCGTGATTGGCCGACTGTTTTCTAAAAGCTTTTGAATCGAAGGGTCATTGCGATAATCAAGATGGAATACAACGCAATGATGCTACGGCAACCCTCTCTGCAGAAAATACAAAATAAACCTCACGGGCAGCCTGTGGGCTGCTGTGGGAGTATCTGAATGGATGTGTGCCATAAGCGCTGCCCCCCCCCTCCACAGAAGAAGTTTAGTCACAATTTCCTTGTATCGATCAGTTGATAAGTAAGTGCTGCTGAGCCAACAAATCAGGCTGAAAGCTGTAATGGAGCAAACCGCTCACAGTGCCCTGCTCTCTGGCTCATCGGGCCTCTGGGGACTACAGGCAATTTAGGCTTCTCCGGATTTGGCAAACGCAACACGCACACAACCACACACAGCTTCACAGAGCCTAAGGATACATGCGCACACACACACACATGTTCATCACCATTTTGGCTTCATTTATTTTGGGCACCAACACACACGCACAAGATCATCACCATTTTGGCTTCATTTGTTTTGGGCACCAACACACACACACACACACATACATAGTCCTGTACACATCGAGGAGGCCATATGAGCTGGAACTTGATTGCATCTTGTGTGACTTGTCAGGTTTGTAAAGATACTGGGCCCAAACGCAGATATGCAGTCAGCAAGTTTCAATTATCTTGACAAAAGAAAAAAACACCAAAGGTGCATATGGTTGTAAATTAAATATTACTGCTATGACAGCCACATGGCTCAAATACTTCTCCAGGACAAACAGAACTAGGCAAAAGACCGTCGCATCAAAGAACAATCAAACAGAGAATGGGGGCAAACAGAAGGGTTTACAAAGAGGCCAAACAGTAAGAGTCAATGAGCTGCAGGTGTGAAGGAGGAGGGGCCAGGAATGTCTCTCAGCTGCGGGGAGGTGGAGTGGTCACAGGAACCCTGCGGGAGCACACAGTGCCAGAGCAGAAGCCTGACAGTGACTAACATGTTCTTCCAGTGTTCCCCCACACCAAAGGAGATGCACTGTATGTTCATCTTAAAGCTGCTGGGGATTACATTTTTAGATAACTCATCAATTGAAAATACATTAATACAATAAATACAATACAATACAAGCCACTGCTGGAGCTGCTGCCCTCGCGACCCGATTACAGATAACGGATGAAGATGGATGGATGGATGGATGGATTAAGCCATACAGTACATTTATCCCAATAGTATGGATAGCCAGATGCTGTAAAGATGGCGACGACCAGAACCAGCAGAGCTTGAGCTTCATACCCGGTCTTCAGAAAACCTATGGGTGACGTCACAGAGGGTTTGTCCATTTATTTATGCAGTCTGTGATTGCTATCGATGTTATCAGTAATTGCCTCTGATGTATCCTGCCACTCCCATTCAGCCAATCACGGCATGTTATGTAAGAGCAACAACAAGTGAAACAAAATGTTCAGTCTCTTACGTTGAATTAGCTCTGATAAACAGCATGCATGCATACACATACTTATGTACGTATACATGTCGCTTGTCCTCACGTAACTGTGCACACATTCTCATGCAGTATGTCCATGGCGGCTGTCCGGGCGATCGGCTGTCGTGATCACCATTTCCCTACTGCCTCCTGTCTGTGAGAGCAAGCAAGCACCAGTCAAAGATCACAGCTTGCTTGTCGCCATGGTGCCTGTTGCCATGTCAAATGGCCAGCTGAGTCCAGGGAGACACAAGCTAGCTGGCTGTCCGTCTCTGCCGTTACCTCGGAGATCGCAGCCCGGGTGACCGAGGGCAAAGTATGGGCTCTAATAACCAGCCCATACTTTCTCTCCTTTCTGTTCTTCTCTCTCTATATATCCCCCCCTTCCCCCCTTCCCTCTCTCTCTCTCTATCTCCCCTCCCCTCTCTCTCTCTCTCTATCTCTCTCTCTCATTCCTAACACCTAACCCTAACCGCTTCCGGTGGTCATGTGTCTCCTTGCATGGCTGCCATTTGTGTATTGTGAATGTGTGTGTGAATGGGTGAATGTGAGGCAAATAATGTAAAGCGCTTTGGATAAGAGCGCTATATAAATGCAGTCCATTTACCATTTACCATGAAAGGGCCGTGCTTGTTCTGTATATTACATTTCACCCACTCAGAGGAAATGAGCACTCTCTCCACATACGCCAGTTCTCAGACTCACACACACACAGAGAGAGAGAGAGAGAGAGAGAGAGAGAGAGAGAGAGAGAGAGAGAGCTATAGGAGACAAGTCGGCACTCCTGGAGCATAATATGACCGGAAGCCCTTTGACTCTCCTGTGCTGAACTTCTCACTGGCAGAACTACTGACTAATTACTATAAACTGCAAAAATTAATCCCATTTGACCCCTCAAACAAGAGACGAATCAGAATATCATAAACATATGAACTATAATTATACTGTACGTCATTATACTTTATCTGCAGCATCGCTTGGTCATCAAACCATCTCCCTTCCCCCCGACACATGCACACACACACACACACACACGCACACACACACTCTGCCCTGCCCTGGCACACTGCAGTATTGAGACTGGCACATGGCCTGGTGCAAAGACCTGCTCTTCCCCAACACTGCAGAGAACAGCACAGGAGTGTCACGCCAAGCCGTCCCCTCCTGAGCCAGCGCAGACATGATAGTGTGGAGGCAAAGGAACCGTATCAGCAAGATGTATTTGCTAAATATCTTCTCTTCTCTATACTATTTTAATCTCATTTCCTTAATGTAGCATCGTCTTACTGTAACCAGTTCTCCCACTGGAGTTACAGTACAAGTACGCAAGTACTGTATGTTTAGGTGTGCGGGAACCAGCATGCAGACTGATAAATTGAGGAACGTCTGCTGAACCGCTGTGTGGTGTTTATTACAATAACAGAAAGGCCAGAGGGGATTATATTATTCAGGGGAGCAGTAAATACAGTTAAGGGGGTGATGTGGCAAGTGACCACAAGCCAACATGAAACTGTAAATAGAAGAGGAGAGGAGAGGAGAGGAGAGGAGAGGAGAGGAGAGGAGAAGAGAAGAGAAGAGAAGAGAAGAGAAGAGAGGAGAAGAATTTGCACAAAGCACATTAATTGTCTGAGCACATGCATGTACACATGCGGTGGCTGTCTGCAAGCATGAAGGCATTATCACTAATGTAATTGTTTTACAGTTGTCTGTGAAGTCATGTAAATGTTACACGGGCTGCCTTGTGTCAAATTTCACATTTAGATTATACATGTATAGTTTACACATATCATTCTATATAAAATAAATGTATACAACATATTATTTTATCGTTTAAGTTACTGAGGAACACTATTAAGTTATTGCATGAATTTACATTTATTTCCCTCTTATTAATGATTGAAAACATGACAAAATGTGAAAAGACAGGATCACAGTGTGCAACCTTTCACAAACATCAGCCTATTCATTAATTGCAGTCAGCCAGACAGGTGAGAGTAGTGAGTTCTTGTCCTTGTATTGATCCGCACACACACACACACACACACAGTCACACAGACACACACACACACACAGACACACGCACACACACGCATACATTTACTCCACCAAGGCCCAAAATGGTAGACACACACGGTAGACACACACTCAATAAAGTCATCCTGCGCTCTCTCTCTGTGATGCACAGGCTGGTCGAGAACAACCGCTGTGGAATGCTGTGGAGCTCCTGAGAGGAAGTCGTCAATTAGATGTGAGAGCAAAGGATCCCTGAATGTGTGACGCATGCAGGCAACACTGAGTGTGGAACAGTGTGGAACGGTGACTCAGGCACTCTCCTAATGAGAGCTTGTGAAATGGCAGTTATCTCCACTGCAAATGTCAGAACTGGGCGAACATGACTGCAGTGCCTGAGGTTCGAGTGGCGTCTGACACTGACACTGCCCCGTTCTCTCACTGTCTTCTGCTGCCCGCTGGTTACTGTTGGTGGATACATCTCAATTTGTATAAAGCATCAATCAATCAGCAAACAAACAAACAAACAAACAAACAAACAAACAGAAAGGGGGAATCAGCAGAGCGGGCGGTGTCCACCGGCAAGTCTGGTTTCTTTTCCACTGCTGTGGGTGTCTGGAAATGTGAGACTGAGGAGCCACATTAGTGGGTTTAGAAGGACTGGAAACCTCAAGCCAGCATTCCTCCAGAACCCAGGCTGGCCTGGCCGGGCTGATTGCACCGTCAGCCTTTTCCCACTGCCACTGCTATTTAGTGTGTGTCATTAGCATGTCTGCTATATAGCTGCCCCTTCTGTGTAGATGCTGAAAACATGGGCAGCCCTGACTCTGTAAAAATAGGAACACAAACAAAGTGGTGCAGACCACACCACACAACACTTGCCTTAGCACTCTACATATATGCATGTAGAGTAGAACTTCTAAGGGAGCACCATGTGGCATTGAAGGGAGAGATGTTTTTGTTTTGACCGAGTTCAAATATCAACTCTGACTAGAATGACTACAGTATATATTTCTTAGCTTGGGATAAAATGTATTGATCAGCTGGATAACAATATCAGTCAATCATCGCTGCAGTCATGACAATATTATGCAGATGGATTATACAGTGGAGATGTGAGATACATTATGTATTTGCCATATTTCTGAATGCGAAAGCAGGCTGTTGTGTGGGCATGTTTGTTTGTTCGTAACACCCAGAGGATAGATGTTTTGTTGCTAAAATATCACATCCGCCTCTTCATTAAAGGGATAGTCTGACATGTTGTGTATTAACATTCCTCAAAACACGAAATTATACTATTATAACACACAATATATATATATATATATATATAATTTGTTCCTGCAAATGCAAACTGACGTGTCGGGTTTACGGGTGATGGAGGGGTTTGGTCATGTTTTCAGGTACGGGAGGATATGGTCACTACATGCCTGTGGCAATAACGCTGTGGTATAGTAGATGCCTGGGTTTATACAGAAACAAATCTGGAAAAGATTGGTGCCCACTGTGTGTGTGCATGTGTGTGCCCAGATAATCACAGTAATGTTCAGTACACCTACCCCCTTTAGCGTTGTCTTTAACAGCAAGCTGGTTAGAAAGCGAGAGAGAGCGAGAGAGAGAGAGAGAGAGAGAGAGAGAGAGAGAGAGAGCGAGAGAGACAAGGCACCCTCCCAGTGGGTCTGAGAACACAGGGCAAGGCAAATTAAAAGGCCATTGTGTTTCCATATGGCAGCTGTAAGCGTTGCGTCGGCCCAGAGGTGTTCTGCCAGGCCAGCGGGCAGAGCTGTGGTCACCTGCTAGGCAGTGGGGGGGTCACTGCAGGAGTATCCCAAACACTGGCCCCCTCCTCCGCCTGGGTTTTATTTTATTTTCATTGTTTAATTTGACCTTTATTTTACTAGGCAAAACTATTGTTATTTATATTGGGCTCTGAGTCATTGATAACACGGTTACCTAGGCATCCGCATGTGTTGGAAAACGCTTGATTAAATACCGCACACCGCTGTGCTGCTAGTGCAGAATCACATTCACGACGCAAGTCCCGTGTCGGCACCACGCATTCAGCTTGCCCTCGGAACAAGCTCAGTAAGGATTTCCAGGGATTTGTGAGCTGACCACGGGAGGCTCGTGTGTAATTGTATATTCTTAAAACCTTCTATGAATTACTTATTAATAGTGTCTATAAACTGTTAGTGCTATTTTAGTATTTTTAGCATGTTGAATATCTAGAGTATAAAAGTCAATGTGGAAATGGAGGTATATTGCATATACTTGTCAATGTCACGGGGAGCGAATGTAGGCATAGGCGGATGAGACAGGTAGACAGGGAATGCAGGTTCGAGTCAACGCTCGGTGGTTAATCAAAAATGGCTTCACACAGCCCAGAGAACATACTGTAAAGGACAAAACACAGTAGCCTAATGGAAAAAACAATAACCGACAGACCAAAAGACAACCCCCAACCTATTGACCCCACATAACACACAGGTGCAGACAATAAGCAATCAACATAAACACGTGAGACTCGGGAGCGCTGGGGACATTGTTGGCCAGCGGCCAGAAGCAGATGCAGGTCAGCGATAACAATGGCAGGCAGAGCACGCGACCACGGACATTACAATACTATACCGTATATTACTCACATATTGAAATACAGTATATATACACTGTATATACAGTACATTTTACTGGTATATTGTTATTCTTTAAACATCTACCAACAGTAGATGGTGTTACTGTAAGACATGGGTTGATAACAGCAGATGTTGACCTGGAGACCAAAGCCAAAGTGTGTGCGTGTGTGCGTGCGAGTGCGCGTGTGAAGGTGTGTTGGTGCCGTGCTCATATGATGGGTCCTCCAGACACACATTTCCATTCATTCCTGTGACTCTCATCACCATAGCAACTAAACCCAAGAGAGAGAGAGAGAGAGAGAGAGAGAGAGAGAGAGAGAGGCCGAGGCCGAGAGAGAGATAGAGAGCGAGAGACGCAGTTGAGAGAGAAAGGGAGAGAGAGAGAGAGAGTGAGGGACAGCCAAGCTAAAGATTAGTCGTCAGCAAGACTTGAAATAGCCCTGTGTGGGCACCGGGACCGTGCACGAGCACTTGCGCATTTGCACGGGCGCATTTGTGCACAAACATATGCCTGCAAGTGTGATCAGCATTACTGTAACGCAGCTGCACTGAGCTAAACACGTAAAACTAAACACACATAGCTCATTGCATTTATTAGCTGCGTTTAAATGCAAATCCAAAATTCATGGAACCTGCTGCTCTTGTCCATTTGCGATAAAACCCTGTATTTGCGACAAGAGTGATATGCCACATGGTTGCTAATATGCATATGCATTTGCATTTAAGTGCAGGCAGACCTTGCCAGACAGTGGAGGGCGTACGAGTGTGTCCCACACAAACTCATTGATGCATTTTATACAGACCAGACAGAGGCTGACGGGAAACACATTCATTCATTGACCAATCACATATTCCGTGTCACTAACTGGCGGAGCCTTTATTTCAGTTTGAATGCCGAATGCATTCATCATGTTGTCAGGTGCAGCAGAAAAGAGAGGCAGCATATTCACTTCCTGAGGCATTTAGCCAAAACTCTGGCCACTGCAACGCTATTGGAGTAACTTCTGCTCAATGTGTGCTTGTCACGGAAAGTTCCTCAGCAGAGAGGATCGAACAGTAGTCCCAGCATTCTTCACTCTGCCTGTACCCGGGCGTACCTCCGTTTCACACTGAGGAAATACTGGAACCCCGGCGTACCTCCGTTTCACACTAAGGAAATGCTGGCACCCCGGCGTACCCACGTTTCACACTGAGGAAATAGTGGCACCCCGGCGTACCTCTGTTTCACACTGAGGAAATGCTGGCACCCCGGCGTACCCACGTTTCACACTGAGGAAATACTGGCATCCCGGCATACCTCCGTTTCACACTGAGGAAATGCTGGCACCCCGGCGTACCCACATTTCACACTGAGGAAATGCTGGCACCCCGCGTACCTCCGTTTCACACTGAGGAAATGCTGGCACCCCGGCATACCCACATTTCACACTGAGGAAATGCTGGCACCCCGGCGTACCTCCGTTTCACACTGAGGAAATGCTGGCACCCCGCCGTACCCACATTTCACACTGAGGAAATGCTGGCACCCCGGCGTACCTCCGTTTCACACTGAGGAAATGCTGGCACCCCGCCGTACCCACATTTCACACTGAGGAAATGCTGGCACCCCGGCGTACCTCCGTTTCACACTGAGGAAATGCTGGCACCCCG
>JAODUH010014592.1:0-27666 GCA_027564835.1 Typhlichthys subterraneus | reverse complement strand
CTGGAGGTCACAGACCGATGATGCCATCAGGACCACATCATCTGCAAAAAGCAGTGATGAGATCCCCAGGTCACCGATCTGCAACCCCTCCCCACCACGACTACGCCTCGATATCCTGTCCATGAATATCACAAACAAATTATTATTATTATTAATTAATTAGTTAGAATTTACTGTCCAGAAAACTACATTCCATGTTACACCTTGTAGACACAAGGTTGTTGTCTCTGTTAGAAGAGGTTCTTTGACTCTAACAAGCAATTTGACCACCCTTCAACCACATACATTTATTTCCACATATGCACTTCTTGCTGACATCTGCTGACAGTGACTGGTCCAGTTGTTTTCTAGTGAGGATGTCAGACATAACACAGTGAATGTACAACATTTGTGAGCTTGTCCAATCAGAACAGACTCACATTATGCTAAATACCAAGTGATTCTTAATTACTGGTTTAACCTCTGTATTTTAGTAGTATTTGTTTTATCTTAATGTAGCACCTTAACAAGTAAATGTTATCTTTTCTATGTTGTCAGCATTGTGATGTCAGACCTAAACTGACTCCAGGTCAGGACCCAGAGGGGCCCGGAGCCTTTTTCAACAGTAAAACGTTTATCCTGCGTTTATCCTCTGCTGTCCTGACACATCAGCTGCAAGGCAGTCCCGTCATGAAGTGTTGCAGACAGAGGAAGACAAGTGGGCCAGTCGATTGGCATTACGCTGCCGGTTGAAATAGCCCCCTTGTTTTGTTTTCATCACTGCAAGGACCATTGTGGCTGATGGCTCCTATTTAAAAGACCATCCAATATGCAGGGATGTCACCTCAAACTGCCCATAAATGTAATTGCCCGTCCATTTGCTCCTGCCTTCAGAAGCCCCCAATAAAAAGCACCCTGTCACACGCAACTGCCACAAAGTTTAGTGACAAGCTACGGCAGCAAAAGTTTTATAGATGCTAGTCGTGCACAAGAGGATAGGAAGAAAGACTAATGTTGTAACTACCACTTGTGCCATACAAAACACCTCTCCCTATAATCCCAAACATATGGCGCCTGGTACAGAGGCACATGCAGATGGCTAAAAAGACAGTTCAGCTTCTTACCCATAAACAGTTAATTCACAATAAACCCTTCAGCCTACTGTAAGTGTTTCTCGGAGCAGGGCACTGTACTGTATACCCCAATGTGGGACAGGCTCATGAGAATCAACATGGATGTGAACAACAGTACGGCAGTCAACAGTGTCAGTTCAATTCCCTAGCTAATCCTGCCTCATGTTAAAACAATACCTTAATATGGGTAGAATAGTAGATGTCAAAGAAATGACCCATTCAGCATTCATTCATTTTACAAACTGTGCGTTTTGTTCTGCAAAGGTAACTGAAAAAGCATGTGCCCTGTCTGGTCCAGTGTGAACCTGTGCATAATACCTCCTCAAACTGTATCATCGTCGTCTTGCTGTTCATCTGCTGCTGTGAAATAACCTTCCTATGCTCCGTGGTGATGGCCCATGGCATCACCACGGAGCATAGGAACGGTACATCCTGCTAGCACTTAAAGACAGCTCAGTTGCACTCCACTAGCTCTGTGAGATCCTGCCTTTGGCTCCTAGGATGAATTCCTCATCCTAATTTTATTGCCAGTACTCCTCGCCAACTCTTTGTATCCCTATACATCCAGGTGCTTTGCTATTTAAGTTACTCCATTACATTGACGACTACTTAGCCCAGTACTCTGAAAATACACGCCAAATCATATTGATTTGTTCACAGATGAGTCAAAGCTGGGTTAGCACAGCTGTTGCTAATACAAAGAATTATGGGTAATGCTTGGTCTGTGCTAACGAGCAAGAACTGACAATTGGTCAACAGTAACGTCTTGCTTACTTCAACAGTAAGTAACGTGTTGCTTGCTAATCAGCTGTACTGGAGTGAACAAAGCGTCCAATCACAGCTCTGTGATGTGTCACGTCCAGATGAGGAAGAAAGGTCCCCTTGTAGCAAACAGCATTAACAGGCCATGCCGCTGTAGACAAACTGCTTTCCATGACAGTGATGGAGAACCTTTGAAGGGCCTTGGTGCTCTTATAGTGCACACACACACACACACACACACACACAGGGTGAAGAGGGAATACAGGGGTCTTTTCACATGGCAGGTGTGTGGGTCGTCACCTCACTTCCCAGCGGCCCAGCAGCGCTCCCCCTGCCAGCCGACGAATCAAACGTGAATAAACAGGCCTGCTGCTAAACACCACAATGTCTCTCTCCCTCCCTCTGTTGTTGCACTCATTCAGACCATTGTCTCCACTCCATTACTTTAGGTTCTTTATGCTTCCGTTCTTTCTTATAGGCTCTGTCGCTCTGCCCCCCGCCCCCCCCCCCCATCCACTTGACTTGCAGTTATCTGTCAAATTTCACCGTGCCGCCGGCGGTGGCTGAATCAATCAGAGTTGACTAGCTTTCGGCTTATCTCCCACGCAGGTGATTGATTCTCCTCGTTAGGTATAATTTGATGCTCTACCCAATCTCTTCCCCAGCAAATTAAATGGTAGTCAGGCCCAGCGGTCGCGCACGTGAGAGTGGGGCTGTGTGCACGTAGGAGCACCGGGAGGTGGAAAAGGCAGACCTCACCGTGTACATGGAGCTAATAGGCGTACCCACCTCATCCTTGTCCTCCACCTGGATGTAGAGGGGCAGGGCGAAGCCCACCTGGGCCAGCTCCGTGATGAGGACCCTATACTCAGAGCTGTTAAACATGGGGGCGTTGTCGTTCCTGTCGATCAGCAGGATGGTGAAGGTGGTCATCACTGAGGCGTCCGATGGGCTGCGGTCATCATTCAGCTCTGTCGCCTGAGAGAGAGAGAGAGAGATGGAGAGAGAGAGAGAGAGAGAGATGGAGGGAGAGGGAGAGAGATCGATAGATAAAGAAAGAGGGAAGGAGAGAGAGAGGAGAGAGAGGTAGATTGATAGATAGAGAGAGATGGAGAGAGAGAAATATATGAGGAGAGCGAGAGATAGATAGAAATAGATGGAGAGAGAGAGAGAGGGAGAGGCAGTATGACCAGCGAGGTGAGATGGGTTCCAGAGCGGTAGAAAATGTCATTTTGCACAGAGGCGGTCAGCATGCAATCTCAGCTAGGTATTTACAGCTGTTCCTTTATTGGATCAGAAGGTGGACAGGCGTGCACAAAGCAATCAGAGAAATAGGCTCAAAGTGAGGCCAGAAGAGGGCCAGCGCCTACACACACAAACAAACGGGCACACGCGTGTGCACACACACAACCACATGATAGGAATTGAGGCTAAGAGGCCCCATTGTCAAGACACAATTATGATCTCCCTCTCACTGTGTCTCTCTGAGCGTTTGAGATGTGAGGCCTGTGCAATGCACACAGCACTGCTCTGTTATTGATGGGGGGGGCATATTGGAAGTAGAGGGCTGGATCAGCATGGTGGGGGTCCTAGTAACAGGAAGGGGGAGGGGGGGGGCGGCTGTGATGCCACACTCTTGACCTCTGGACAGACTAGGCAATAGCTGAGCTGACTGAAGTTGAGAAATTAGTAGAATTACTATGGCGCTCAGCAAATCAATAGTAGCAGTAAGAACAGCACAGGAGGAGAGGGGGAGAAAATGAAGGAGGAAAAAAAAATCTATACTACATATTTTTGGGGACTTTTTTCATTTTCAGTACTTTAACTTATTTCACTTTTCTTCATTGTAACCATTGATTTCGAATAAAGCGATATACTGAAGAAAGAATATTTCAGCCACAAAGAAATTGTATGTTTTTTTTCTCTACGCCGGCGTGCCCATATGCTCGAGTGTCTTCCGATGTTGTTGCAACCAGTCACGGGCATAATGGCCACTACGCTACACTGTGGCTATGCAAGAGAGCCAGGCCTATTGAGATTACCATGCAGCCTCGTCTCTGCTACAGTAAGAGCTAGAGGGCAGGGGTGGGCAGGTGAGAGAACCACACTGCCATGCTAAGAAGCCCTGTGACAGACAGAGCTCAAGCTGCCATGGCAGAGGGATACAGCAGGCTAAAACAGAAGAAAAGAGGGTCCCCTTCAGCACTCAGCACTCCAAATCCTATTCCTTTATCTTCCATTCTCCTCCTCCTCCTCTCCTGATCTCCTCTAAGACTGCCTGTATTGCTGCGCAGGAAGCTCTGCATGTGACCTTATTATATAATCACTGTAATGAATGTATAGGAGTAGGTCATTTCACAGTAGTTATTGACTGGTGGGTTCATTAACAGATAGCTACACGATGCTGTTTGAGGGGCCATGGGAAATGAAATATCCCTATTGACAAATGTTTTATTCTAGAATTATTATCATCAATCAAATTTGGACACGTGTTCCAGGGGCGTTGTTTCATCAAAAGCCAAGGTATGGCAATGTGACATGACATCATCATCATCACCATTTTAACCAAGGGTGTAGAATTGACTTCAAAAATGGGATTGGGGTGGAAGGGAGCATTAGAAGTAGTGTCTGAGGGTTCTCTCCATGGATGTATTATAAAAACAAAACATTTTGAGAATCTAACACTAAAGTTCCTGCATTCTGGTGAAGTGTTATGCACATGCATCAAGTTACGGGGCATCATGACAGTCTGAGAAATTCCATAAGGACTTTGATTTAGTCACAGTTCAAAAGCGCTGTGATAGGCTTTTATAAAACAATTAACAAATATGATGTTTAACAAATATATATTTTTAGGTTCCCCTTCGACACAATACACAATCTTCTTCATTGACCTATGCAATTGCACTAAAACAGACTGACTGTGATCAGACAGCAAATGTATAATTAAATGAGTGGAAGGGTGAATGTGAAACAGCAGCCATACTAATCTCCCAGTTATAAAAGTATTATATAACAGAATATTCTAAATTAAGTTATGTTTTATGTGAATAATGGCAAATTAGCCTATCTTAAAGACGATTATGGCTGGTTAACAAGACATTGTACACACGCCGTTTACAGGAAACTAAGTTAGACTACCTCATCCAAAGTCAACTCATTAATGAAGTGTAAAGCTGGTGAAAGCTTGTTCTATCAATCAGACATTCTGACGAGAAGGAAGGCTGTCAGTCTTGATCTGAGGGTAGCATATTTTGCTAGGAGGGCCTAAATCAGTCACGCTATCAAGTTTAGTTTTTTATTTTCTACCCTGCGGACACGTCCCAAACGCTGGCCAGTTCTTACGCTGCACATATGCGATGTAGGCCTACATATATGTTTATATTTAAAAGCAGAAATGATCAAATTATCAATTCTAAGTCGATACAGGTTGAAATTGTATTATTTACTTTTTAAAGCTGGTCCCAAGGTATGGGAGCTTCTATACCTTACCCAATTGACACCTATGACATTTTCCATGATGTAAACACAATTATACTGTATGCTTACTGTATGTTTTATGCATGCACAAGCTATGAACTACTTGTTTTTAGGTAAAAACAGACCAACATTATAATACCACCATACTCAGTTGAAGCACTCCACACTTTCAAAAGCCTATCATGTGTACAGTATCTTCCATACAGGATCAAATCAAAGCTGTTTCATAATCCCCTTCTGTTGACAGCGGCTGTGATTCCCTGTCTCCCCACTGTGACTTTCTCCCACCCGGGGCTCACCTTCACAGTGAGGGTAAACCCTGCAGAGAAGAGAGGGTTCTCTCGGTCCAGCACTCCATTCACCGTCAGGGACCCACTGATGTAGTTGAGGGCAAACACACTGTTGGTGTTCCCTGGGTGCATGGAGAGAGAAAGGGGCACACACAGGCAGGCAGGGAGAGACAAGACATGTCAGATGAATAATTCAACATGGCTGGTGGCTTGCAGCGGGTATTAGCAGACGCTAACAGCAGATGAGTTATGTGTGTCTGTGTACGAGTCTCTGTGTCATACAATATAGATACAGTTTTTTGGCAGTGCCATCTCTGACTGCCCTGTAAGGGGGTCAGGATCTCCTCTCCAGGCGGCTTGGTGTCGGCATCCACTCTCTCAGATAGCCCATCCATCAAAGTCTAGTCTCCTTTATCGGCCACTACTTCTTCATAATCGTCAAGTCATGATGTTGGACTTCTTATATTGGAATTTGTTCTCTCAATTGTTCAATGGATCTCATACAATGGCTTGCTGTTGATATAAGAGGTTAGGGCAGCGTGTAGAGTGATCTAAGACTAAAAGGGAAGCCCGACAACCTCTAATTTTATAAAAAATATGATAGTTATATGCTTACAAAACTGTGTATATTGCTAAGGAGTGCTAGGAATGCAACAGTGCTATTTAGTCATTACAAAGTGTATAGCATCTGTGCTATATCCCTTTGCTGATCTCTGATGAGACCAGCATATGCATGGCCCATAGACCACTATTGAAGATGAGCTTCAATGGGATCCTACAGTATATGGCAGATTCAAGTACGCTTTGTGTCAATGGCAAAAGATGAACGTTAATTGAACAACAGGCTTTAACATGTAATTTCAGGCTTCCATTGCGGTCTATGAATGCTATTCTCATAGGAAAACACATCTTAGCGTTTATTGGGGCAGTTTTTGGGACAGTAGGCTTTTTTTTTGTGTGCTTTTGTTCCATCGGCTTCTCTATTTGATGATTGGCAGACTCAGTGGGTGGACCCTTTAAATACAGCCATTCATCAACAGACATGTTCTACTTCATCTGTAAAGGAAATCAGAGAGTGCTCGATGCTGCAGAGTGAGACCATTGAAGCATTTCATATTGTGTTTAGCTGTTTGTAAATATTGTAGTCTAAATTATACATATTTTGGTACGAAGTAATTGTATTCCTGTTTCGACTAGCAACATAATTTAGCTGCTTTTAATGCAACATACACGGCTAATGTTTTTGACAAGAGAGGTCATTTGATACATTTACTTCATGAAAGGCTAAAAAATGGCTGACCAATGCCCACCATTGATGTAATTCAAAAGCATTTAATCTTAATTGACAACTGTGCTTCTCTTGTGGCAGAAAGGAGAAGATGCCACTAGTGTGTACTGTAGATGGGATTGACTAGTTTATATAATAGTAAATACATCTGAAGAATTCCCACCTGCCCAGTATTGGGTGTTTTCATTGGGACAATACTAATATCTAAAGACTTTCACTCAAGTAGAATCTGTTTCTTTCTTTGCGGCTATAATGGCTACAAACATCAAAAACTGCTTTGGTTTAAAAGAAACATCTAATATGAATACAGTTGTGTTCATACTGGGTTTCCGTGCAGAGTCTTCCTGCAATCTGGAGATAGCGGTGCTCAATGCACGTTAACGGAGAAATCTGCGTCGTGCAAACAATAGAATGGAAGCTGCATGAGTGGGTGTAAAAGAGGCCGCCCAGGATTAATGTAATTACCATGCAGATACACACAGCTCTTAGCAGCTGAAAGCATGCTGTGACATCCCGCGCCTGCAATATGTTTCAAAGACTGTCATTATAAAGAGATGAGAAAGCGCATGCCTGCTCAGCAAGTCCCATCCCCAGTGTGTGTGTTTGTGTGTGTGTGTGTGCACGTCGCTGCAGACAAACCTGGATGGCCCAGTGCTTAAGGAGGTCAACTCCCAGCCAAAAGGTTCTGAGTTCTACCTGTATGATGTGTAACTCCTACCAGCTACGTAAGACATCTGTTGCTCTGAGACCTTTGCTTGAAACATGAAAGCAGAATCTGACTTTTGTTAACCGCTCAATTTACCTCAATATTATAATTTTTGTCATTCTTTACCGTTCTGATAGCATGTGTTCTCATGTGACACCAGTTAAGAATCTAATTCTTGTAGCATTCAGAGCAAACACCACAACGGCTAAAGTATTGCTGTATTTACATGACAATTAAATTATCAAAAACTTTATATACATTACCAGTATTGTCAACATGTGTGAGAAACATTGGCAAGAAATGTCGGTTAAATACAAGTGAGTTTATAGACCTGACAACCACAGACAGACAATTCATTTGTAGCCATCATCTGCAGGAACACTTCTATTGAGGCAAGGTAGCTGCCAAGATGAAAGTGTAACAACTCTCAATCCTGCTGGAAGGGTCGCACCGCTTGAGATTATTGTCTGAAATAAGGTCTTGACCCCAGAGACATGGGTTAGGGCATGAGTATGTGCCAGGGTCAACAGATTAACCCACCCCCACGGTCCTCGTGCACTAATCTTTGCTATCTATTATTGCCCTGGAGCAGATGGAGGCTGCAGGTAGCGAAGGGTTGTTGTACAGAAGAGAGCGGGATCATGGCCCATGGCTGTTTAGCCTGGATGGAGGGGAGAAGGTGAATATGGAACAGACAAAAGCCCACTATTCACACATTACTGTTGGGGCTCTGTATTCTTGACACCTTTGGAATGACACGCTATTAAAGCAACAAAACTGGTTGATGGTTGATAGTTCCTGCCTCTCTCTCTATAGATAGATAGATAGATCAATAGATATATCAATAGATAGGTAGATCGATTGATTGATAGATAGATAGATGCTTCACTGTGGTGCAAGATTTCTTTTTACTGATTGGTCCAGCAAATCTACCTTGCATGTCAATCATGAATGCGTGCACACAGCCACAGCAGGTTTGTCAATGGGCTTCACAATGGCAGCGCAAGCTCCAGGGTGAAGGAGCAGAAAAGGAGGGGGAGGAGGAGGGAGTGGGCTGTTGATTTACTTAATATTTAATTTTTTAGGTAGATCTCATTGCAACTCTCAAATCCTACCTACAGTAATGCCTAGTTCACACTCCACAACTTTAGCAAGGTTCTCCGCTCGCCGACGAGTTTTTTGAACTCAGACAAAAGCCCCATCTCGGAGAGGATTAAGTGGTGTGAATTTTGCGATTGAAAGAGTAGGCTGTTTACAAATGTATCGGCTCCATGTTAGCAAGGCGCGAATGCTACTACAGTGAAACATACTGTATGCTACGTCATGTTTGGGAGGCTAAGCCTATTCTATAGCTCCTGACAGTCGCTCTCCGAGCTCCATGTGTGCTCCACCAGCTCAAGATTTCACACGATTTCAAGACACCAGATTACAAGATAGACAGTCATATCTGGTGACTTTGAACGCTGTATAGTGTGAACTCAGCAGAAATCCAAGATCCTCTGCTCTGTGTTTTCATAGGCCATGTGTGCATGTTGTTCATGTGTGCATGAGTGACCCCCAAATCATTTGTTTTGCTGAGATGCTCGTACATGACATACTGTATGCTGTATCTATCTTCTACTTGAAGCAGTCAAGGTGAATTGCAACAAGTGTGTATTGGTTGTGTGTTTGGCATTCCTCTGTATGTTTCATGTGAAACGCTAATCTTGTATATAAGATGATGTGGAATCTGAGGCTAGCGTCACAACTTTCCAGTTTCCTCCCGGGATCAGGTGGAGGATGGACTTTGAAAAGGGGAAGCGCAGACACTCACAGTGTGGACATTATGCCTCTAAATTAGTTTGCCAGCTTCAGCGACCTGACCGGCATGCCAATCTACTGCAACAGCCGCTCCCTGCCTGCGCGACTGGCCAATCACCTGCCTGGACCACCGGCGGCAGAAGACACACACTGAACACGCACTGAACGCGCACAAATATGAACAGGGTTATAATGTGAACAATAAAAACAGCAAACATCGCTAGAGGGC
This sequence comes from Typhlichthys subterraneus, assembly GCA_027564835.1. Lineage (NCBI taxonomy): Eukaryota > Metazoa > Chordata > Actinopteri > Percopsiformes > Amblyopsidae > Typhlichthys > Typhlichthys subterraneus. The sequence goes on along the minus strand of JAODUH010014592.1, from coordinate 17,999 downwards.
TCTGCAGTGAAAACGAACAGCGAAGAAAAGCTGGTGTCACGATACAGCAAAAAGCCTTTTACAACGGATCTCAGAAGAAGCGAGGCTGGTAGTGGGACACAGTGAAACACAACACGTCACTCAGGGTCTCAGTGAGAAAATAAAGTGTCTATATTCTAATTGCTCATGGAAGTGCTCTCGTGGATGATCTGACTGGACACTGATTAGGACCCCAGGGAGCTAAGGATGTCTCAGGCACACACACATACACACGCACACGCACACACACCAAGCATCCATTTTCATTTGCTGTTAAAATGCATATTGGTCATTCATATGACTGTATAGATGTCTATCTACTGACCTGTCAGGCTTTAGGTACAAACACTGTTTCTGTGCAATTACTGCGTGAGTGCGTGCGTGCGTGCATGTGTGTGTGTGTGTGTGTGTGTCGGGAAGCATGTGTTGCTAACTGGTGGGGTTGCTGTGTAATGTCTGCCTCCTGAGGACTGACCAAGCTCTCTGCATTAGCGACAGTAGTGGAGTGGAAAATGAGAAAACAAACTAGTTTGACAAGTGGGAAGGAGGGGAAGGGGGGGCGGGGGTTTGTGGCATCCACATACACACCTGTAAAACACATGCACGCACGTGCAAAATGTTCACACACATACACATGCATTTTACACACATTTATTCCTTAAGGTGGCACATTTAATCTGTGCACGATATTATTATCGAAGAAGGCATTAGTAATAGAGTTCTGAGTTCTGTGAGCTCAACAACTGCACACATACACAATAAAAGAGATGTCGGTGTTCTTTTTTGGCCAGTTTCCTCGTCCATGGTGAGAGCAGAAGTTGTTTGCACAACACGTGTGTGGCATTTTGTGGTGGTGTGTGAGAGCACGAGGGTTTGATCTGATCTGCTGGGCGTCAGGCACGAGGACAATGATGATCTTCTCACGACACCCCGACCAGCGTCCTCTGAGACTAATCTAAGCCATGACTAAGCCATGCGGCACGTGTTCTCAGGTTCCTGTCAACACTTTGGAACCTTCTAGTAATGTGATATGGCATGCTTCCAGTGCTCCCAAGTCTCGGGGCTAAGATTTTGTGCACTTTGATAAATGTACACAAATTAGTGTCACTTTCTGAGGATTACGCCTACAGGAAATCTGCGACGATGATGAGGTTTTAGCTATTGTCTTCAAACTATGCTCACTTCTCGGGCCAAGTGAACAGGCCTATGAAGGCCTTGTTGTGCATGACATGCTTACTCCTCAGTGTGTGACAGCTTGGCTGTGTGTGTGTGTGTGATTCTCAATGATAATGCCCCCCCGGGTGCACTACCATTGGCAGACAGGTTGCATCTCATGAATACTTAATGAACCGGGTTAATCAAAAGTTTCTCTCCACGAAGTTTCAATCCGAATATCACAAGACAAAGCAATAATCACTATAATACAGTGATCATTTGGTGTAAGGATTATTATGAACATGTCAAAACAGGGAGCAGGACACACAGCAGAGCCCTTACATTCGTGAACTGTGACGGCAGCACTATCTGCTATCACGTGACAGTATCCACTCTCACAGTCGGAGTCTCATTGTCCAAGCACATCATCTCTTTTATAGAAAAGACATATCTTTGGCACCCATGGTGTCCTACCTATGTGTTTTGGTTACAAAAGTATCTCAACATATACAACAAATAAATTGACGGCTGTCACCAATGTGAATGGCAGCATATATTTATCACCTGTTCACATGCTTTCTCTACTGTGCAGACATCAGAGTTTGCCAATATGCAAAGCTTGAAGCATGATTTATAGGACAAAGGCTAGTGTTTTTAGATGCAGTGTACCTAACCGATAATAAAACGCTTTGACATGTGCCAATTTGTTTGTTCTGAACAGAGAAAAAGAACATTCTACTTAGGCAGCCAGCAGAAATGTGTTCAAGAAAAGCCATACAACATCAAATTGTGGCGTTGTGAAATGATGCTAGGACGTAATGCAGTAAAATAATAACTGCTATGGGAAAAGCAGGGGCATCAACAAATAGTAAAAGAACATACCAAATATTTTACTTCACCTTGTTTGTATTGACAAGAAGTCATTGTATCTTTCTGATGAGCAAAAGAAGCTCATCGCTCAGAGCTAGCGGGGACTACAGCGATCAGACCCAGGTATGGGAAGACAATCATGCCGCAGTACATTCCAGCTGGGTGTGGTGCAAACACTCCAGCTAGGCTTGAGACTGTATCATATTTGTTGTGAGCAGCGTCTCTCAAACTATTGGTCTCCTGGCTGAGATTACATGTTGCCGGGATGAGCAGAGAGCCTAATTGAAAACCCAGCGAAACCACGGCGACGAGGCAGTCACAATGAGAGCACTGCAGAATAACAGGCGCCAGCCTGGTCCATATCACAGCTTGATACAAGGCGGGTGGTGGGACACCCCGGCCCGAGGGGGATCAAGAGCATCGGGCTGTAGCAGCTCTTAGGGATACCGATATGTGTGGAGTGGGGATGCTGCTACAATAATCCTCCTTTCTACTTATCGGTGTGTCCAGGTGGGAAACAGTGCCTGTCTGACCTATACGTTGAGCAGCTACAAAACAAGGCCAGCAGTTCCTCCGCAAACAGCAGCCTGGGACGTACGTCCTTCTGCGGGGACAGGCGGGTATATTTGAGGACACCAGGGGTCAGGAAACGCCTCTAGCAACATCAGCTGTATCCAAGGCCATGCTAGGGATAGCTTCTGAGAAAAAGAAAATCAGCATTGTGTACCATTGTGTGCTATCAGGTTACACAGTCATTCTCAAAGCCGTGTTGGCCACTACTGCTTAGCAACGCCACAAAGACCAGATGGAAAAGGAGACTTTTCTAAAAGGAGAGACAGAGATGGGAAAAGGTTTAAGATGAGATTAGCTGTGCTCGTGTCTGACAAAAGGAGATAGCAACAAGCTTGTGTAGATAAACAAGAGGCTGATAGCAAAGGCTTGTGGGATGTTCTCCCCTTTCATTCACTTTAACGCTAGGCTGAGTCCCTCACTCTGTGTGTGTGCCGTGGCATGGCCATACAAACATTAAACCACGTCTAAACTCTCTGGCTCGGGCCCACTAATGTGTACAACACACTTAGACAACACAATCACAAGTGTGATTGCACTCAGCCTTTGAGAATCACATCCTATTTCCTCTGTGTGTGTATGTGTGTGTGTGCACAGTTATGTGGACACTTGAAAAGGAATGAACAGGACACAGTGGGCGAACAGGGGGCCAGACCATCTGGGCGGGGTTTAAGAGCACGGACATCTGAGTCCCATTGCGTTCCTGTGGGGAGGGCTGTGATGAGCGCTAAAGAGCTAAATGACCCTACATGGGAATATAGAAGCTAAAGTAGCTGCTGGCTCTTGAAAGAGCGGCCTCAACAGGGATGGTGTCAGTAATAGGCTAGACCTGCAAGGGGAACGAGCTCTTCCAAGGTCATGTTACATTCCTGACTGCTACTGGGAGGCATAGCAACCAGCATAACAAGAATGAGCCAGCAGATATTCGATTCCCTGAACATTTCTACACAAACTAGATACCTGAACACCTGGGCCATTCTTCTTCTGCTGTTCCTGTATTTCTTAATGGGACAATTACTGCAATAAGCCTAGAGCAGGATTCTGTCTAGAACAATGGTTCATGCACATGCTCATCCACAGCACCAATATTAAGCATGCTATTTGACAATGTGGTAATGTAGTTGGAAAGGGTAGAAACTCATGTTTGATACACACATAATTTGCTACAAGATGTTTGGTGAGATAGCCATGTCTCGTCATGTGGCATTAATAATACCAGTGGAATACAGTGCTGTAGGTCAAAAGTTGAGCCCATACCAAAATTGTTACCTTGACAACAATTCTACAAATCTGCAATTTGGCCATACACTGAAGATTGTGTCCAAAGCCAATGCCAGGCTCACACAACTTCCCAGGTTGAACTGTTGTTGTGCAGCTCACTCTACATGACGTGTGGCGACGTGGTCGGGGTTGAAGTCAACAAAGCATTAGCAGGCTAGCATGAGAGAAAGGCTCAAATAAAAGAATGTGCAGGAGCAAGTATCAGCTGTCCCGCACAGGGACAAGGTGGTAAATCAATGATGAAATAGCCAAGCTTCATGATGCAAGGCCTCTCCACAGTCTCCTCTCTCCCCGTTTCCCTCGCACCCAATCAGCTGTGGCTCCACGCCACTTGCATAGCCAGTATTAGCGGCTCACGCTACATGATCTGGGGAGGCAGAGCCGGCCATATATTTTGCATGCTAATCATTGCTCTAGCAGATCTTTCGCAGAGCGGTCAGATGGGCTTTGAGACGGCTCGCGCATATCGTCTGCCAATCACAGGAGCATGCTGAGACTTCGCCCATATTTGGAGATCTGCATGCAATCTCCCAAAGATGAGAATGGTGGCAAAAGGTATTATGAGCCCAGCATTATACTGAGTGTGAAATGTTGAATGGCATGAAATGGCTAGCATGTCACTTATCCAACATGTCAAAGGTGTGACATAATTTCTTGGTCTCTGACCTATCCTGCCACTTTGGTATCGTAATGCAATTAGCGCAATTCCAACTCAATCAGAATGTTTATCTAAAAGGGAGAAAGGTCAATCCAAGATGACAATGGAATTATTTTGGGGTCTTGAATGGAAATGAATGAAAGGAATAAGAGGAATAAGGCAAAAGAGAATGGTATCTTATTTTAACGTAGCTGCGCAGCCTCACAGCTCACGGCTAACTACATTGTGTGTGCTAGGATTGGTATGTTGGCTAGGATTATGCTAGGCTATAAAGTGTCACAACTGAGAGGCAAAGGTGTCATTAAACACAGGTGCTTGTCGCACAGGCTCAAAAGTCACATTAAAATCTCCATCAAAGGAAGAAGCACAATTCCAGATGTCATTATAGGCATCACTTCACTAGTAATTCCCATTTGGAACTTTTAGCAGGCCGCGGGTGACAACGGCAGCTTGTGGGACCAGAGGAGATAAGGCATGTCTCCCCTCCTGTACAACTAACAGCAGTATTATGCTCCATGGGGTGGGATAACACCAGCCAGCGTAACGAGACCTGGGGGTCAAGGGTCCACCTGGGGACAGAAGGAAACCCCGGGCGCTTGGAGATCAAGTATCGATGCCTGCTCCGACGTCTTGGCCACCACAACAAGCAATAACAGCATCAGAGGCAGAGAGCTATGGCAGCACTATCGCCTGCGCACATCAAATCCCAGGGCAGCCCTCTGATTGGAGGAGAGAGAGGAAATCCTCATCTCAGGTCCCACCATCATTAGCATAAATCACTGCCGCAATTAAAACCTCGTTTATCTTAATTACCGAACTAATGAGACGAGTCCCACAAGACTCAGTCATGCCCTCTGAGGAGGTGTGTGTGTGTGTTGGGGGGCTTCACAAGTCAGCAAACAAGCATGGTATCTTCAGGAACAGCTCCATACACGCACACACACACACACACACACACACAGAGCCACACGACAATCTCCCCCTCCCACCTTCTTCTGCTGGCAGTGAGTGCGCCATCCTTCATATTTCATTATCTATCACACTTAGAATGATTGTATCAAGCCTACAGCCTCAGTCTCCACAAGGGCTCAGCTCTGCGCTATCGCTCTTGATTCCACTCTGACTGGGAGTACAACGCACCACCTAATTAATGTGTTTTTAATGCCTTTCTCCTCTAGGGCTTAACTCAGCCCTTCAACTCTGCAACAAACAACACAAAACAGCATGTTGCGCGGCGGCAGACCGGCTGTAAGTAAGACAGAGGAGCACTTTACGTGGAGGGGTTACACTAGGCTGGGCTGGGTGCCCCGGGACACAGGTGTATAGAAATCAAGCGCTCACACGCATGAAAAGTGTAACGTTGAAGTCGGGGTGGTCAAGGTTTTGAAACGATATGGTTGAAACCTTTGAGGTGTCCCAGCTCACATCAACACACAATGTGCAGAAGAAGCAACATTCCTCAGACGTCTCCTGTGAGCAGAGGTCAGTTTGAGAGTCAGCAGATGGCAGAGCAAACACCACCTCCAACACCGATGTGATGACTGGTGCCAGGACTCATCAGCCAGCTGGCATGCTGGGGTGGTTAGTGTCATGCCACCCTGGCCCACAAGGGGGCATGTAGAGTTGAACAGATAAGCCCCCCTCCTCCCCCGCACAGATCAATGTTGTAGCCCTGGAGGCTCCTCAAAGAGGGCCTGGTCATTAGAATTTAAAGGGCTGCTCGCGCTGACGTCCACCTGGGAGACTTGGAGAAGTGTGGTAGCTTGTCCCTTTATAGGAAGGGTGCCCACTCAGACCTTCGCCACGTCCCGACATGACAGAAACGTTAAATATTATTAGTACATTATATTTATTATTACACCTTTTTGCTTTAAGCTAGTCAAAGTCATCAGCATTCACGCAAGATCACTATCCCCAGACAACAAGCAATAGAATGGGAAATCATCACTCAACAGTTAGTTCAAAAACATTTGACATGCACTAGAAGAAACACTGACCATTACAACCGATTAATAATAAATCACAATATCAGTGTTTTGGCATTGCATGCTGGGTAAGGCCCCAATCCCACAGGATGCACTTTTCATTTGACAAAACACAAGGTGCACTTCACTGCCTGTTTGGTTGCAGCCTACTCTGCAAGAAAGAGCAGTTCTAAGTGTTTTTTTGTTTTATTAAACCCTCCTGTTATACTCACATCTTTTAAACATCTTTTATCCTTGTGGTCAATTTGACCCAGGTGATATTGCAGAAAATTACTATAATTAAAATGTTTTCCCAAGTTTATGTGTCAGGTACTTGTATGTTTCTTTGTTGATTACCTAAAAAGATATTTAAATAAGATATAATACCCCCCCATTCCCCCTCCTTATCCATATAAAATACCTACTACACGACTATGGAAAAATATGCAAATCACAATAAAATCTCTCTAAAACACTCTAAAACTGAAAGAAAAACATTTTTATTTTCATTCATGTATGTATTATGTCTGGGGTCAATTCTAACACAATCTAAGCTTCTTCCATCAATTAGCACTACGTCACATAAACAATTCTCTGCTGAACGTCATATAAGATAATATCAACTGACTTTCCGGAAGTAAATTTGCATTGGCTGTTAGCATTGTTATTAAGGATGTCTGACTCCGTAATTCCATTGTGACGCTAGAGCAGTGCTTTATTTACTAATTTCAGTTGTTACATTTACTTTAATCAGTAACCATACTTATCTAACAGACAATACCTGAAAACAAATAGAGACGTGTTGGTATGTTTTTCAACACATATTTGTATAAGTTTGTTCGACTTGGTCATTACAGAGTTACACAGTTGGTCGTCGTGCATGTCAATAAAAATACCTCTCCTGCTGACAAGTAGGCATATTTTGATGCAGTTAGCCAGTGGTGTGTTCCAGACTTTATGTAGTAAAGGCTGGCTCTGCTACACAAATTTTAACCTGACACGCCAGATGTTTTTTTATTTTGGTCCACTGTGTATTGTGCAACTTCTGGGATGTCGTCCAGTGAAACTGTTTGAAAAAGGGAGGTAGTTTAAAAAAATACTAGGCAGGTGATTGGTGAAACCTGTGAACCAGTTGTTAGGCTGTATCAGCTCTTGCTGAAGCCAGTCGGGAGAAGAGTGAAAACATATTTTCCATTGAGAAAAGCTTTTAGTGTCGTTCTGCGCTCTTCTAATAAATTAGAATAGAACTGATGTTATTGCAACATTGTTAACCACATCAGGAACTGCCATTGTTGTTTTTGAGTCACTTTCACTTTCAGCACACCTAAACCACACCTGTAGCTATCAGTACAACGCTGATTGGTCAGGACAATTGTCCTGTGAAGCTCAATGATTTCAAGCTCTCCAGACTGATGATGAATATAAGTTAGATTTTGCCACTAGGTCAATTCTACCCAAGGAAAAAAAATGTGTTTTCCCCTCCCTCAGGTTGTTAAATAAACTGCAGTAGTGCTTGCACTATTTCAGGTATGTTTATAGCAAGAACTCTATATTCAAAAAGCGTTTCAGTGAAGCTTCCTTACATACAATTGAACAATCGTCTGTGTCTCACCCAATCAGTATGGTTAAAATCAGTCATGGAAACTGAAACGCATAAGTACCCTGATGTCGTCATCTTGGTAAACACTTGGTAACACTTGGTAATCAGCTAACCTCTGATTGGCCAAGTGAAAGGAGTGACACTTTTGCATTGCAGGGTTCCAGACTGATACTGATACTGCAAAATTAAAGCTCGCGAGATCAGGGTGGTCTTACAAAGTTATGGTAGGTTAGGGCGCCAAAGCAGAGGAAAATTGCTCCGAGGTTAATGTTTCAACTCAAAAAACTCAAGGTGCAGCGTTTAAAAGCGAGGCGGCGAAGGAGCGTGCATAAGCAACGTGTCAATAGAAAACAAATGAAAAAAGACCCTTCTCACTGCTTAAAGTGCGTCCTGTGAGATCTGGGCCTAACAGTGCAAGCCTATACAGCACTGTTGTTGCTATACAAATTGCTTTGAGAAGGCGTGTCGGCAAGCAGCATTTTGATACAGAGCAATGTAACTCTAGAAAAACACAAATATGGCAGAGGCCAATACATCACAAAGCTGGTTATTGCTATGCTATGCTTCCATTTGAGATCACTTGGACAGGTTTAAAAGAGCTGCCCAGGTGTGAGCTCGCCCTACAAAGATGAAGTGCAGCAAGCCAACAAGCTTGCTGCAGAATGTCATAGTGTGCCAAGTGTGCCAAGACCATGCCAAGAAGTGTTCAGGTGATTACAGGTAGAAAGAGAGGCTCAATATCATAGTAGACAAGTTAATTTATACACAATAGAATGGATGCCTACCAGAGCATAAATTACATATTTAGGTTCCACTGAACATCTGACTATTTGACCAATGTTAATAAACAGGCTGCAAACAATGCAACGCGGTCCCAGTCAGGGCCGATCCTCCCATTAGGTAAAAATAGGCAGCCGCCTAGGGCGCTACTCATTTTGACAATTAGCTGGGCACCCCTGATCAGCGTAAAGTTGTAAATACAACACATTTTTTTAAAGGCCCGCAGGGTCAGTCACTCGAGAACGCTTGCTAACTTCATGCTAAACAACATCCCTCCGCAGTGCCGCACCACACCTGAAAAGCATTGCAAAGCCAATAGCAAGCAGCTTTGTTGTTGTGAGCGGTGTTAGACATTTTTGTTCCTATTTACGGAATCAGGGCTGTGTCGAAGTACCAGATTATTTTTTCAACATGCACAGAAAAACTGAGATAATGAAATGCGAGGAGATATTTTGTGAATTTGACAAAAAGTTAAAAAAACTAATCTTACAATTAGCTTGCAATAGCTAACTATACAGTAGGCTGTGTCATATAGGCTAAAGCTTATTTTACACTGTGAATATTCAGCATTTTTATGTCTTGCCTATGGTGGCAGAACATCCAGAACCGGCGGCGCTGGTCCCGATGTGTTGTCACAGATGTTGTGACTGAGTTGATCCAGAGAAAAGCACGGAGGAAGTATTTTGTGTATATTGTGCAGAATTTTGTAATATGTTATATAGTGCTGCATTGAATAGTTGCTTGTCGATGACCAATATTAGTGAAAAGAACAAGATAAATACTGTGTTTGTGGTCTAATCATCATATCACAAAATTGTTGATTGGGGTATAATTTGGTTGACATATGCTGTCTCCTGATTACATCCTTTCTAGCAACAAGGACAGAAGTGAGAAGAAAAGAAGGTAACAGGAGAGAGCAGAGGAGAGAAATAGAGCATCAGACAGACAGACAGACAGACAGAGCCATCAGTAGCTGGCTTTACATGGACACTGTTTTTCCAAATGGAATCTTTCCATTTGCAGATTTCAGGTACCTGTTTACATGGGATGTCATGTAATCGGGTCTGGTGTTTACATGCATCGTCACAATTTATCGGAATAGACGTATACGGAATATATATCAGAATAAACATGCACACATTATCTATCTTGGTAATGTAATAGTAGTGTAGTGTCCCGCTAGCAAAAAGGTTATAACCGGCTAGCATCTAGTTGTACTGTAGTACGTCGGAGAGTGGCGCTATTAGTGTGACTGAAATGAATGGTTCCAGATGAAGTCACTGTACTAACTCCCATTCATTCACCTATTTGCGCGCGTCGCAATTGTTTTGTCCAGACTTTGGACAGTGGCTGTGCAGAATAGCCTACCAGCATCACACAAAATGTAAGACGGGGCATGCGCAGAAGAACGCAAACAGGAAATAATAGTTATATTACAAATAATTATTGTAATAACATGTAATAAATAATTATTATTATTTTAACGGGGTTATGGAAGGGGTTATACTACCACTCTGCTTCGGAATGAAATTTCAATCTGGTTGGCCGTTTCCCTTCTGATCGTGGTGTTTATATAGAGCATTTTATTTCGGGTCGGGCTTTTAACCTGATTCCAAAAGGAATAATAGGGTCCATGTGAACGCAGCTAGTGTGTCTACAAAAATTACATAAAGCATGCTATTATTATTATTATTATTATTATTCTATTTATTATAAAAAGCAACTAGTTACAATTCTTAAAAAAAATGTGTGTGTTCAAAGCTTAATTAACAAAGTAATAAACTGTGGCGTCCAGGATGCCTGGAGGAAGGCAGAGCCACGAGCCAGGGGAACTTTGTGGGAAGGATGCTATTTCCCAACCAGCTGTGTAAATCAGTGGATGAGCAACAGGTGCAGCTCGTCGCCTAATCACCTCACCTCAGGCAGTGGGCATAAGAAGCCCTGATGCCAGATGATCGGCAGAGAGCAAGTGGGGAGGTCAGTGGACTACCCTCTCCTCGTATAGTGTGGCGGTATGGCAATGTCTTGTTTCTTGGCTCTCAACACTTACTGAACATCTACTCTTGTCTGTTCTAGCTATTTCGAAACGGAGACAACCCTGGAAATGAAAAAAGAGACGATAAGGAGTTTTACCTACCTACCTTTCAATAAAGACGGCTAAACACAGTTGGTGTCCTCTGTTCCTTCCCCCGGCTACTGGGGTATCACAAATATATTTGAGAAATAATTATAAATATTCCATATAAGCCCTGTAATGGCATGTCTGATTTATTAGATAAACTAACAAAAACTAAACAAGTCAGGTAGGGGACCAAGCAAGGGCACCAAACATTTGTGTTCATTGTTGTTTCTCCATTGGACAAACATTAGGCTAGTGCCTGGCACAATGTTTTATTATCACATCCATCGAGGTTCCAAGTGAGCTGAGGCGATGTCAAAAGGTGACATGAAAACAAATGATCAATGTGTCATTAAGTGATACGGGACATACCGGACGCAGTTTCTGAACTGGCTACCAAACAGTGTAGGGACAGAAACTGTTCAGACAGTTACCAGCTACGTTGAGGGGGCACTACCCGCACTGGAAAATAAAGTACCTGGTCAGTCAGTACACTACAGTATGTGATGGACAAGTGGTGGAGTTGGTACCATGCAGTGAAAAAGCAGCATTTAACTTAATGAACCGACACTTGCTATGAGTTAGACTGGTGGATCGCAGCAGGCTGGCAACTGCACAGTTATCTTGGTTCAAAGGTTGGGCAGCTTGATCTAGAGCAATGCAGCTCTCCCCAGCAAGGGAGAAGGCTCTGAGGTCTAATTACCTTCTCAACAGTACTAGACAATGCAAGCAGCTATAGGGAATGTGTGAAAAACTATTGGATGCAGGAGAAGACTGAGGGATCTGTCGGGTAAACACAAAGGACTCTTTCTAGTCTTAGAGCTGGTACAACACGCCAACACTCACACAGTAACTATGATATAGACAAACACACATTCTGCTTGTGATAGTACTTCTGTCTGTGCTTTGTGGAACCTCAGGTGGGCTGCCTTGTCTGTGTCTGATTACCGAACCTCAATGCACACGCTCTCCAACCTCCACTATTCAATACTAGTTCAATAGTCCTGCATTTAAGTAGCACAGCAAAGGATGAAGGTGATACACTCCACTACTATAAATGTGCTCCAGGTTTTTTCAACACAATGTGGCACAAATGTAAATAAACAGGACAGTCTGATACACAGTTAACCGTTAACCTGTGTGAAACATGTGTTGTAATGCTCCAAACTGCCCTGATGAGCAGGATTACATAAGAGATCAACTGCCATGACTGGAGGTGTCATTTGCCACTCAGCATAACCCTGACACACGGCAGCTGCTGAGTCATAGTCCTGAGCGTCGCTGGGATGACTGGTGCACATGTTGTGATTAATAGCTGTTCATGGACAGGCCCATTCTACCCTCCTCAGCTCAGCTCTCGGCAGCCATTGATTGTTGCACTTGATGAGACGCGTCTATTATTGCTGTGGGATTATGATAAGTAGTGATTGATTGGCCTCCGTGCGCTGTCCGTGTCCAATTGATTATGTGCCACAGACCTGAGATGATTGTGTACCCGAGGCCTCTTGGTCTGCCCAGATCCTGGTCAATGGCGCTTATCTTCCTGACTTCGTAGCCCTGCAGACACACAAACACACACACACACAGCCACACGCGCACACACACACACACACACACATTCTGTTTTGGTTCTCCTGTAAAACACTAGAAGGCTAGACTACTGTAGCTAACAAAAACAATGCATGTCTGAATTTCTACACAGGCAATAAATGGTTTTGGTCTAGCAATGCTTATATATGGTCTAGCAATGCTTATTTATATATATATATATATATATTTAAAAAAAGTAGTGAATTATAGAGAATGAGAATCAAATCAAAGCTTTGTCAAATGTACATTTACAACAGAGAAAAAAGCATGTAAAAACTAGGTTTAAGTGAAACTGACTGCTACTGGGAGCCACAGAAATTTGCCTTGTGTAGCCAAACCCTAAATTCACTATGAATAGGGTCTGGATACTCTCCTACTGGGCGTAGACGTCTGGTTTAAATAACTGGAGCACCTTTCAACCATTTGGCCTTGCTACAACTGTTGGTATGGCTTCATCTAGCTCTACCACCATTCAACGTCATCACACTTCAACCCTCTATGGATGACAAAATGAGGTACATTCAGCACCGCTTTGGGCTCACCATTTCCCTGGCTGTAGGGGCGATGTAATCTCACTCTCTCACTCAGGTACCAAAATCTGGCAACGATTTACAGTATTTTACGTGTACCTGGGTAGTACTGATGCAATTTGGTAGGTACCCTTAAAAGAGTGTCGTCAGAGGTCAAAACAATAGAAGAGCCTGACCATTGCCCGGAGGCATGGTTGCATGGCATGGGGAGACAGTGAAGGTCCACACACAAACATCATGAAGTGAATCAGGCACCATCAGAACACTTAATTACTGCGGTAGTGCCAATATCCCTCTCTGCATTTAAAAGGCAGAAAACGGTTGGCGTCACAAAAGAACAAACAGCATTAAGCCAGGCGAGTCACAAATGGGCTCTGAAGTAGGTCATTACCCACTCTTTGGGGTCTATTTTTCCCCTCCTTGTTTCACGCCCCCCTTCTCAAGCTGAGCTGACAGGTCCGCAACTCAACAGAGAGACGGGGGGAAAAAGAGAAAGAAAGCGAGAGAATAAAAAAGCCAGAAAGCTATTTGAAAAAGTCTTTGATCCGCGGAGCTTGCTGGGCCTCCGTGCCATCAATCAGACATGGTGGGTATACTTAAAAGTCCCTGTGCTGCAGACACAGATGGAGAGACACTCCCCCTCCCAACCCATCTCCCTCCCATTGATCCTACAAATTGTGTCTGAGGTGTGTTTATGCTCCATTTCTGCCAAAGCATCTCCTGTCATTGACCAATTACAGCAGAATCAATTACAGGCCTTTTAGAGAGGGTGATTCACACTGGCATCTAGCTGAGCAGCGAGAGAGAGAGAGAGAGAGAGAGAGAGAGAGAGAGAGAGAGAGAGAGAGAGAGAGAGAGAGAGAGAGAGAGAGACAGAGAGACAGAGAGATAGAGATAGTGATGCTGAAGTAATATGAGCAATATTCTCCAGCTGTCTGTACTAGGGGACTATGTTGAATCAACCGTGACAGACAAGCCCCCTGCAAACATACATGCACATGCACACACACACGCACACACGCTCAAATATACCAAAACTATCCCTTTTCCTTCTTCCGTTCAGATATGCCAATACACCCCCCCACACACATGCGCCATTCTCTCTCTTTGCCATTTGAGCTCCTTGGTTTGACAGCCAAATTGTGTTTTGTCCTAGTAAGAGCTTAGACGCCAGTCCGATTCACAGCAACTGCTAAAAACCTGGCCCTGTGATTTCATCTGAAAAAAAAAATACGTCGTCATAATAAAAAGAATGTTCTACAGATGACAGCTTGACAGGTAAAAGGGGGCGAGGAGGAAACACAGAGGAAGACCAGCAGAGAGAGGGTGGGGAGGGACACAGACAGACAGATAGACAAGGACAGACAGGCAGTGACCTACGACAGTGGTGTGTGTTGAATGTTCCTACGCCGACGCGCCACAACGCACGCTGGCAGCACTTTACTGCTGGCCGTCACCCAACATTAACGGAACAGACGTTCCCCAGCTCTTTCACCGCCGTGACCTCTAACAGGATTACACGATGCCCCCTGCTGCGCGTGGTGGGAGTTGCGGCTAGCTGTGGTTCTCTCACCTGGGCCGCCTGCCGAAAGACTGGCGTGACCCGGTCTGTGTCACCAGGCACTATTCAGTGACAGGACAGCAGAACTGCTTTTGTGGGACAACGTGGGTTAGAGCATCGTTTACCCTCATTTAAACCAACCTGCTGAAAATAATCAGTACAGGTCTTGTAATTTTAGCAATTAGCCTTAAAAACAACAAATATAAACTTGAGACCGTCCTGCAAAGTGTGAGATGGGTGGTCAGATAGAAAGGCTAGCAGGGGGATTTACTCCACCCTGTGACACCCCCCCCCCCCCACCCCATCTTTGAAATATGAAATCCTTTGTCTTCCTGTGATCACACTCATACTTTGCGTCTCCACCCCTCCAGCCCTCATACTATATGCTATGACCTTCCTGGTGACAGCTGATGCATCGGGGCATCAAGAGACACCGGGCGTCGACACCGTCACGCCCCGTTAATATGCATGTAAATGTAGCACTTGACATTTCTACTACAGCGCGCTGGGCCGTGTGGGGGGAGGCCGAGGACAGAGTCGGTTGGCAGAGCAGGGTGGGGCAGCACGAGAGAGAGAGAGAAAGGGAAAGAAATAAAGGAGAATGGGAATGCAGAGGGAATAGAATCAAGGGCATTTAATGCCCCAGTGAGCAATTCCCACAGTGTTGTGGAGTGGCTGCACCATTAGCCACCTGGGACAGTACAGGGTTGAGTGTACATAATGCACTACATAAAGCCTAGTAGGAATAATAAACGCACAGAGCCATGGTGATCTGGCTACACACACACACACACACACACATACACATACACATACACCCGGTATATTCTGTACATGTGTATAAACACGTGTATTGTACAGTACTGTACAGAAACACACACTGGTGTCTGAACACGCGCACAAGAGCATGTGCACGCACGCACGTGCATGCTCACAAACACACACGCACACACACACACACACACGCAGGCAGAAGCACGCTGAGATAAATCCTGGCCTAAGTGACCTTTGCTGGAGGCCTCACAGTCTGAAGGAGGGGCCATAAATCTCAGCCTTTAATTACATTAGTGACAGGGCCTGGTGTACCATGGTCTGGGTGGTGGGCTGGCAACGGCTGCCTGGTAACCGTCTCCTGGTAACCACCCAGGGTGTTATCTGTGGCCTTCCTGACAGATGAATAGTGATGAATGTGCCGCCATTTTTGACCTGGGCCTCATTGTCTCCTGTGCTTTTCAAACCACTGGTCTAACTAGTCTCTTAACAAGTCACACTGACAGCGTGTGTGTTAGAATGCCAATATGTCTGCTGCTGTCGTTTGTTAAACATGGACATTGCGTGAACTCGCTCCTGCCCTTTGTGGGCAAAACATGCCAAGCACTGACCACTGGCATGTTCTCCTCTAGGTTGGTGCTGTAGGGCAGGTTGGTGAAGATGGGGTCCATGTCTTGCACGTCAGTGATGGTGATGGCTAGGTTAGCCAGCCGGGACAGAGGCGTGGTTTTGTCCTGGTCCTGTCTCATGCGCACGCACACACACGCACACACACGCACACACACGCACGCATTCACACACGCAAGCACACACACGCACGCACACACACGCACGCACAGACACGCACACGCACGCAAACATGCGCACGCACAGACACGCACACACACGTACGCACACGCACACGCATACAGTAAGTGAAAGCATTGGAGAGTGTGTGTGTGTGTGTGTGTGTGTGTGAGAAACAACTGTATTTGTATCAGAAACTGTCCTCCATAGTCCTACACCCTGTGTGTGTGTGTGTGTGTGTGTGCGTGGCTACCGTGGCGTTGACCGTCAGCTGGTATGTGGAGGTGGTCTCGTAGTCCAGGGCTCTGGCCACAGTCACGATGCCTCGGGCCCCGTCGATGGAGAAGAAACGAGAGGCCGGCTGGAGAGAGAACAGCACACTGCCCCCCGTGCCCTGGTCTGGGTCTGTGGCGTTCACCATGAACACAGACGTCCCCACCGGAGTGTTCTGGAGCACACACGCACACACGCACGCACACACACAGGTAGAGGTTAACGAGGGCTGCAGGCAACAGTGAGAGTGGTCACATGACATTTATACTGTAGCGCAGTGTTATCATGAATATCGTGACAATTTATCGTGAAAAAGCCAGGGTGCATTCTAATTGAATGCTGACCTTTAAATAGCTCACGTCGTCCCGAGCCTAATTTACTGCTACTATTGACGCGGCGGCTCATCTGACAACAATCGCCCCGTCTCCGCATAACAGCCTCCCAGTGGTGCGTTTGTGTGTCCCTCTGCAATAAGCGCTTCCAAATGTGTGTGTGCGACGTTATCTTCTGAACGAGGCACCCGGTACGCTGAGACACATTTTGGCTAACAGCGACCAATGGGCTTGTCTTCCCTGTTGGAACCGCCAGTCTTCAGGGCTGCGTTCAGTTTCCTTTAACTTAGTAAGTATGTCGATGGGTGTGACTCAACACAAACAGCTTTGCTGTCCTTGCCAGCACAGCACAACATCCTTGTCGTCAGAACTATTTCAGTACAACACAAGAACGCAGGCCAGGCACAACATGGCGGCCTGTTAGCATTGACCATCTTCCCATGATCAGTTGGTGTGGCCTGAACAGAGGTCACTGAAGGGTCTGTATCTATCAATGCCGATGACAAACGCACTCAACAGCTAATAGACAGTTAATAGACAGTAAACAACAGTTAATGGAATACTTAGTACAAATGTACACATTACGGGAGGTGGTGTGTGAAGCACTGCTGAGAGAGGAACATGCACAGTACACACAAGTCATACAGTACAGTGATCCAAGCTAAACATGATATGATGCAGGGAAAGGGACAATTAAGAGTCTGACCCAGTTTCAGCTCTGCTTTGATGTCAGGGAAAAAGTGAATGGTGCATCATACTGTGTATGTGAGTGTGTGTGTGTGTGCATGTGAATAATGAGGAGAGTGAAGATGAATGATATGTGTGTGTGATATGGGGAAGACCCTTCTTCCTTCCTAGCAGTCTATCTCCCAGCAGCTTCAGTAACTAATTAACATCACAGCACGTGCCCAGTGTCAACCACCACAGCACAACACACACAGAAATGAGACTGCTCACACTGACGTACACAGGCAGTCATATAAGTCTGAGCACAGAACTGAATGTATGGTCAGCTGTATGGAGGGAACTATAGCAGCAATTCCATACATACACATTATTTATCTCTGTCACATCCTGCAGTCCGCCTCCCCTGCATTCCCTTCCTTGTGTTCCCTTCCCTGTGTTCCACTCCATCTTTCTC
>JAODUH010014582.1:12119-27670 GCA_027564835.1 Typhlichthys subterraneus | reverse complement strand
TGCCTGTCTATCTACCTGCTATTTTTCTGTTGAAAAATTAAACTATTGACATAACATCCTATTGTCCAAAGCCTGTCTCTCTGGGGGTTTACACTCACCTGCGCTAAGCGTAACACACACTGTACTAACTAACTAACTTGTTCAGACTTCTCTATGTCCAGAAACATACAAATAAACTCCCAGTGTCCTAAGGATAATGGTATACCATGTGGCTTTACAGACCATGTTTGAGTAGTATTATAGGACTCTAACCATGTACTAACATAGCATAACAGAGCCCTATCCATCGCTGTATGTGAGTATGGACTAATGCGAACCACTGACAGGCCATGAAAAGCATGATGTGTCTTTTGGGTTTTATTTGCTCCACTAAAACATGCTGCTGTATTTCTGTAAAGTTAACTGTGGAGAGAGGAGCTAAGACGGTCATGGTTCCTGACTTAACTGTGACTGAATTAGCTGACATGAGCCATATGTGGTTCTGAAAGTCATCTATAAAGCCGTCATAACGCACTCAGCAGATATATATATGTAGTTCATTTTATAGCAAATGACTGTGTTCAAACATTCTGTAATTCAATATTCCATGCATTCTTTATACAGGCTGAGAGCAAAATCAGTACAAGTAAAAAATAAACACCCCCTGCCTTTACACAAATGCAAACGCACAGGCGCGCACGCACGCACGCACACACACACACACACACACGATATGACAGTGGCAAAACTGACAGGGACAAACACAGGGACTTCATCAAATGCTGACAATCATCACAATGGGTGGAAATTCATTAGGCTAATTGCAACGTCCTGCATTGTGTTTGTTTATATGCATTGTTCCACTTTACTGTAAAAACACACCAATCCCTGCCTTGACCACGGCATCTTGAGAAAGGCATTATCCAGGTTGCATAGAATACAAAACACTTATGTAGATTTGTATAGCTGTATGGCCAGTGGTGTTGCCAAATATAATGTCTATATAATGTCTCCCTACCAAATGTACAAGTCTAACAGAGTTAGCTTTGCTGCTACAGTTAAGACATGTTGCTTGCTAGAGTTCATCTCCAATACAATATAGTATAGTACTCCAATTACCTGTGGGGGGAAAAATGCCTTCACTACGATTGCAATTCTTTACCATTTCCAAGAAACCAAGTCATAATTTGCCAGAATTCCTCTATGTTAAAACTTCATATAAAGTTCAAGAAAGGGATTGTTCTTTATTTAAATCGTTCAACCCTCTCCTGTCTTATAAATATTTATATATTTTGACAAGGAACATGCTAAACAAGTAGAATCAAGTAGAAAGTAGAAAGTAGAAACAATATCCCTTAGCATGTTAGTGTTAACAATTTAATGAAGGAAGAAGCCATGCAACAAACATTCATACATGCTGGATCAAAAAGATCCTGTGCCTTATGTGGAGGTATTTGGTCTGAACTCTACAACTCTAGATGATACAGATTGTAGTTGACTGTAAACACATTCTTGAGAGACAAATGAAAACCTGCAACGCAACAAGCCTTCCTCAACACAAGAGTACAGCATTTAGGTGTATCCAGCAGCTATTAATGGATACGGCTTTGTTAAGGAGTTGGCAACTACACTAAGCTATGCAACCCAGGTCAGAGGGTAATTTATAAAATACAGCTTTACAGTATACAGATTAAGGTCAAAGTAAACATTTTATTGTCACAAAGTAGCATACATACTGTACAGTATATACAGGTGCATCTCAATCAATTAGAATATTGTGAAAAAGTTAAGTAATTTCAAAAGTGAAAGTCATATATATTGTGAAGTAATTACACACTGTAAAATAGCACAAGCCTGTGTTTGTTTTAATCTTGATGATTACGATTTACGGATGGATGGATTCAATTTTTGTTATCAGATCTGTAGTGACTATTATCTACACAAACTGACTATGTGTCATGTTCCTGGTTCAGGATTAAATGGAAGTGTTTTATACTCATGATGTCTTTCATGATGCATTTATGAGGCAGTGATCAACCTCTCTGAGAAGAATAGAGCTTTAGATTAGCTATAAAACATACACACACACACACACACACACACACACACAGGGAGATAGACACTGCCAGCCTCCTACTTTCACAATGATGATAAAGAGCCTTTATCTTATACATGCGCTTGTCATTGTCATGTGACCACTGACACACACACACACACACACACACACACACACACACACACTACAACTGTACCTTGACATTGCATTACACAGACGGACAGGCACTGTAAGCTGCTGGTACAAAACATGCAAATATTGTGTGTGCATGCACAGATGCAAGCACACACAAGTGCTGGTATGTATGTGATGAGGGCGGATGCACTTGCATCATGTCAGTCATTGTGTAGCTGGTACAATGCTTTGATGTGGTGAAGAACAGGTTACAGTATACTGTTGTGTCACCACATTTACTTTTCTTCCCCACGACATTCAGTATAGAGGCCATTCACTTCACAAGGAGATCTCAAACTTCCAGAACATGAATGAATTAGCACTGCTTGGTAAAACTGGACAGTCACAGTCAATATTGCAGCTGTGGCATAAATGTTTAGCTGATGTTGTTTAAGGTTCTTAATAGTAGGCGATAGTAAGCGATGTCAATACACATTTTGTCAAATTCACCAAATATATCCTTGCAGTTCGCTGTCTTACCATTCATTCTCTGTGCGTGCTGAAGAAAACAATATAGACCTGGCTCCATAAATAGGAACACAAACAAAGTGATGCAGACCGCACACAATATCCTAGCCTTCGCAATGTGTTTCCAATGTTTGGGACGGAACTTCTGAGGGAGCACCCTATGGCATTAAAGTGAGACGTGTTTTGATTTGAGATTTGTTTTGTTTCAGGTCTTGATTTTGCATGAATGCATGCACGCACACACACACACACAAAGCTCACATTTCATCAATCATAAACATGCATCCTGCTACAGCAATATAAACAGAGATGACTTGTGTACTCTGTGTTTGTATGTTAATTAATTATTGTTGTTTACCTTTATTGTACTAGTTTAAGCAGTTAGAAAGGATATTTTAAGACTATATCATATGACATATGAATATGATACTGATCATATGTAACATTTAATTTCCAGAGGAAACAACAAAAAGATGATGACTGTGTAGGAAATATAATTCTATGTTGCTGTTTGAACACCTTAGAATATCATAAACGTCCTGCCCAGCACATATTGTACAACTGTCCTGTAGAATGTTGTTTTCTAGATCATGTTGAATGTTTCTTTATTGATAGTGCACATATGAAACCCTAATTTGGTAGAACAGTACTCAAAAAACACAAAATTCTACATGAATAATTACAGCTCTGAATTAAATTACATGTCATATTTAACATACTCCTAAAAACCCTGGGGATACTGAGACCTCTTTTGTTTTAATTGCTTCAAACGTGGACTGTTACCAGCGGGACTGAGTATGTGCAGATATGTTTCTAGTGCCTGAGTAGAATAATGAGTTTAACACAAGTCTACAATGAAGGTATAGGATGTACAGATTGAACATTATACAATAACGAATACATAGGCTATAGAAAAAATGCCTTTGTTGGAAATGTAAGTGTATAAACATATTAATAAATATGAGTAATAAGTTCTATAAAATCCAGTAGCTTTCCAGTTATGTGCCCTACAGTTTTGTTGGTAGGGCTATTTACTGACACTCACTGGTAGGAAAATGAACTGCACATTTGTTTGGCCCTGATCTTATCCCTGTACCTATTAACCTGACATGCAAGATGAATTGTTAGTCACAACTCTATCTGGGGAGCTGTCCATTGAATCTGTTTGTTTGTAAAGGGCAGGTACTTTCAAAAAATACCTGTAAGTTGATTGGATGAACCATATGGTCGCTTTCACTGTTAACAAACCTAAACAACGCTGATTGGTAAGTTCAGTTGCTACTCGGACACATTAAAAAGTATTTCTAAGCTTTCCAGACTGATTCTCATGGCAAAATGTAAACTGAAGCTGGCAATATCAGGGTGGTCCCACGAGGCTATATGCCTATAGGGGTAGTGTCAAAAATAATAGTCACCTTTAAAATAACCTTGTAAGTGTATGTGCCTATTTGAAATGTAATGCAAGATTGCCTCATATAATTAATCAAAATACAGAGGATGCAAGTTCCACTAAATAGGATTTCACACACAAGATAATAATTTAACAAAAAACTGTCTGCTATAGTTTGTTTATTTACTTAATTTCAGATTCTCAGTTGTCTTACTCAAACAGACATACATGTGCATGGCGTGTCAGTCATGGGAGGGAAGTGACCTGTATTGCAACATGATGCATTCCACTAGACGTATACAGAATACCTCGGGCCACACGGGCCAAAGATTTGTCTTGTTTCTAGTGGCTTTTCATATTCATATATTAGGGATTCTTTTTTATTGCTTCATCTGGACAAAAATCCAGTGACTATCATTGTAGAATAGAGAACATGTACATAGGGAAAGCAGAAATTGTGCATCGGACAACATCGTCAAGCTAAACCAGGGTGGATAACTGGGTAACCCAGTTGGCCTACAAAGAAATTTAGCTGGTTGGTGGCTGGTATTGGGGTCGACATCACTCCAACCACTCACCCGGTTGGACAGCAGCTGAGTAGATTCCTAAATGCATGACCAACGCATCTGGCACTCAAGGAATTCAGTTTCATGTTTCGAAAAAGGAAACAGGTTTCCGGAGATAGTATTGGACTGTACTGTATTAAATATGTAAATGCATTACAATATATCAATACATTTATGACAATGTTTGTTCAAATAAGAAAGAAGGAAATAATTTTAATAAAGAATGAATATTCTGTACTACTGCTCTCAAATGTGAACACTATTTAATTTAAATGTAACTATAATTTGTATGCTATCATTCACAAACAATGCATTAGATGTTAATCACTTAAAACAGGATTTATTTTTATTATTGAAATGGATCATAGTCATCTTCACATACCTTTGCGCACCTGGGGCATTTATTATGGATTTTACATGTTTCTTTAACAGTGATTATGTCATTGGTTGACTTTTTCCAAAATGAGTGGAGCAGTACATGGACTTTGACTCCTTTATTAATATTTGTACAGCCATTATTTATAGTCGTCCCATATAGTTACCCATGCTTTATGAATGTTGCCCCATGCTGGTTCTGCATTCTGCATTCATTGGGTTTGCATAATACAGTCATAACCCTCAAATGTTGTTGACAGCAAGCAGAATGTGAACTGGTATGTTGCTTTCTACAATGAGATCAGGTAGAGGTAGAGAGAGAGAGAGAGAGAGAGAGAGAGGGAGAAAGATTGAGACAGACAGACAGACAGACAGATCTTTACAGATAATTTAAGACATGTTCATGTCAGTTGGTTTGCAACACTCACACACATGATATGTCCATTATGCAAGGTTGTACATTTTTAAGTGATTTGTGTAATTTATCCCATTCTGTGCATAACATTTCCACCATGCCAGTCCAACAAGAATAATTTGGAAGCAGATTATAGGCCTACTGTTTTCTAGTAGAAATAATATGTTAAAATCCAGTTAGGCTATAGATGTCTACAAGTGTAATTGAATAAACTACATACAAATAAAAATAAAGAAGGTAGCCTGCAATAGTTGGATATAGAGACAGAACAGTTAAAAAATGCACGATGACACACTAGTCCAGGCAAGTCTTGATGTGGCACAAAAATAATTTGTGTCGATATATTATGCATTTGTTAATAGATTGCGCGCATGTGGTGTTGGGGGTGTGGTTAGGTACAACACATCTCGTAGTGCTGGAGGTGGCCACTGAAATCGCTTAGGTAGGCCTATACATGCAGTCTGTGAATAATATTGCGATATGAAACTTCCCCATCATGCGTAACTTGTAGTGAGAATGATAAAAGCATTGGTGACGAGCACGGCGCGTCAGAGAGAGAACGGACAGATAGCGAGTAGGGGCCGCAGACACTCTGACTATCTCTACAGTACATCAAAATCTGAGCCAACTATTGGATGGTAACTGTTGATGAAGCAGAGCACAAGACGAAACATGGATGTGATATCAACCGTACCAGCCCTTGTTTACATTGCTGTTTTGGACTAAAATACAGGACAGAGGAGTTCACTATCTTCGCAGAATAACAGGGGTGTCATAGCCTGCTGCTTCGCTTCTTCGCCTTGTCGAGTCATCGATTGCCGAGACAGGAGAGTTGCTGTCTGCTGGTTTTTAACGGCGAATAAAAGCAAACTGGACGCAGTTTTTGTGAACAGAGGAACACGCACAACCAAAGTGGGCGCACGATAAGGGAAATAGACGCCGTACGAACGGGGTTTGTAGTTTATTCGGAAGAGGAAATTGCTTCGATGAGTAAGACTTTTTGCTGGTGCAGAGTAGAGCACGGAGACTGGGAGACGAGTGCTGGGGTAACCACGACACTATAGCGAGGGAACTTGGCCTTTTTGCCCGGTGGGAGGTATCTGTTGCTGGGTTTTGGCGTGCTACGCACACCGCTCCATTTTACCGTGCGCAGAGAGTTTACATTGTAAATAGGTTTCACGCTTTTATTCGGGGGTTTTACAGCCAACTGTTGCTTGAACGTGACGCACTACGTTTTCTGTTGCACTTCTGGAGCGGACTCCCCACTGCAACGGAGTTCAGTCTTTTTAAATCAACTTTCAGCTTCACTTTCCCATGGAACAAATACGGCCTATGTAAGAGGTAACTGCATTTTGTATTTAGGTGTAAATAGGATTCGTAATCGTGACCGGGAGGTTTGGTTCGTTTTGATGGAAAGTTACCTTACGCTGCAACCCTGCAGCTGCATTGCCTTGCGTTGTGACATGAGTTCCTCCAGTAATTACTGTGATCTGTTGAACGCAGCCTATGTGCATTTAATGCATTGGCATACCTTTTTAGGATGCCTATTCGGGCTACATGGTTAAGTCCTGCTTAATTTGATTTGTATTAGCCTATGATAGGCTAATACAAATCAAATTAAAATCAAAAGGGATAATAATGATATGTATCGTCGGCATTGGTTAAATACACGATTGCTACATGTTTAAATTCGTAACCTGCGGATCGTTTTGACTGTCCATTTTATGTATTGTGTATTTGAGCTTTTTACACAGGCACGCGGGTTCTACGGCGTGCTTGCCAGAACCTAGATAGAGCTGCTAATATGAATGACACTACCAGGATTATTATAGCCTAATACATTATTCTGAAATAAGATATAAGTATTCATGATACAGATAATGGACTAGCATGTTCACATAGATAAATTGGTGTGAAACATTTTAAGAAAGGAATCAACACCAATCATAGCCTATCGTTTAATTAATCATTTAGTCAATCACCTGACCCATTTATATATATTTTGTTTCTTTAACATGTCAGTTTCGAGAGCATTTTAAACAGCTTCAGGGTTTATGAATCGATAGCATATGCTGTCAATGTTGAAAACATGTTTTTCCGTCATAGACCTTCAGAGCTTTACTCTACAGGGGACAGTCACTGAAGCAGTTATGTCCATGACTAGGCAACAATGTGGCTCATCAAACGAGTCAAAACATGTGCATGGACCAGTATTGATATCATTGTGTAAACAACGATATGTTACATTAATTTAATAATCAGTTATACATCGCTGCTATTTATTTATTTCCAAATCAAAGTGCATACTGTACAGTGAATGCCATCACACATTTTTTTGTGTGTCATGACCCATAAACACCTAACCTATGTTTACGGGATGTGGAAGTGTTTTCTCTTTGAGCTATCATTACCTCCCTGTTCGTCCACTCCCCTATTTAAAGTTCCTCATGCCAACCTGCTGACCTGCCCTGAGTAGTCTGACCTTGAGGTCAGTCAAGCTGTGGTGACATTGGGCTAAATTTTGAGCACAATGCAATAAAGAGCGCATTCAGTCTTCTGGTGGTTTTAGAGGGTTTTGATATGAACTATATCTCTGTCAATGTGGGCTACCAACTAGGGATCCCTTTTCTGGTATTGTCATAATCCAATGTGAGACATTTATTTTAAAATAACAATGTAACAAAAGTTGTTTTAATCCATCTTCTCTGCTCTTTTCTTTCTAGTGACTAAGACCAGGATTAGGACTGAGCCAGGCAAGGCCAAGCTTGGCCTTTGTGTCCTTCTCTGTGGGGCTACCTGAGCAAGTTGTGGCCCTGTCCAGGGAATCTTTTAACTAGGACTCTGCCAGGCCTCCACCCTATCAATTGTAGTGCTTTGGATTCCATTCATATTTGGTCTTATCAGGCCGGGGAGACTGTGTTGCTGTTTAGTCCTTCCATGTCGTCGTGGTTCGTCTCTGGATGTTGGCAGCAGGATGGATACGGCTGTTGATTTGACCGTTGCCGTGTCTCAGTGCTTCACCCGCTGCTACCTCTCCTCCTCTTCGCCGTTGGGTGAAAGAGAGTACCCCCCTGTCTTCTGGGACCCTTCGGCCCCCGAGCACAGCAGAGAAGGGCCCTGGAGACACTGTCACTTGTGTTGTTGAAGCAACATAAAGTGTAACTCTTGGAAATTCCTCACTAATAAACATCAAGTTTGGTTGTGTCGGTTCACCTACCTACATACAATTTTATTGGAAGTTACAAGAATTCCTCTTTACAAAAAGGAAGCTTACTGGTTGAGGTTTACAGGCGTACAGATTGTTTACACATTGGCCGGTCTGATAACATCAGAAAATATTTATATATATATTTTTTTTCTTACACTTTTTTTTCCTTTTCATTCTGAGCCTCACTGAAGAATGTCAGAGAGCAATAGCAACCGCAAAGTTGCGAAATTCCTCGCTCCTGAGCCGCCTGCACCCACTTCCCAGGCCCCCCAGACTCCCCACAAGAATGTGAACAGTCCTGCCAGTTCGGACCTGCACGTCACAGAGACGTTTGACGGACAGCCAGAGGTCAGACGTCGGAGACACACCATGGACCGGGACTCCAAAACGGCAGAGCACCGGTTCTTCCGCCGCAGTGTCATCTGTGATTCCAACGCCACAGCTTTGGCAGCCGTGATACTCGCCTCACCCATAGACTTCCAAGGGCAGGCCAACCTCTTCTGTCCCCAGCCCTTGGGGCTTGGATCAGGGATAGAAGACACTCGAGATGAGGCGTTCATTGGTTTTGGTTTGAAAAGTAGCACCCAGGAGCCTTGTCCTGGAGTCGTTTTGGAGGAGCACACAGGAAATGCTTGTGTGGGTTTAGGTGTGTGCACTGTCACAAATGTTGATGGGACAGTGAGCAGCGTTGGCGTTAGTGTAGATGGGACGGTGAAAGAGCCCAGCCCGATAGTATTGGATGTTACAGGCAAAGCCCTGAACCAACAGCCAAATGCAATATTGCCCACTGGTGGCCCGGAGGACAAACTGCATTTAGCAAAAAGCGGGAAAATAATTGAAACCACAGACGAGAGTGGTAGCAGTACTACGGAGGAGAAAGAGAAGGATTTGGAGGAGGAGAAGGAGCTAGCAAAAGCTCGGGCGGAGCAGAGAGAGGCGGAGAAGCGAGTTCAGGACGATATAGAGGAGGTGGAGACGAAAGCGGTAGGAACCTCACCAGACGGACGCTTCCTGAAGTTTGACATCGAGATTGGCCGAGGCTCCTTCAAGACGGTTTACAAGGGCCTGGACACTGAGACTACAGTGGAGGTGGCCTGGTGTGAGCTCCAGGTAGGTCCAAAAATGAATGTTCTCATTCATTATGACTTATGAGGGTATTACTGGGTGGGACTCTTCAGTAATAGTCTGTTTTACTCACGTGTTGATGGGTTTCTGGGTAGTTGTCCATTTACATTTGTTTCTTTCATTTTCAACTGTAGATTGCTGAATGCACAATGTAGAAACCTGTTAACACTTTATTAACTGTATTAATCATTTATATTATTATATAATATATTATATTATTATTATTAGAAATTATTGTAATAAAATAATTATTTGATTCTCTCTACTGTACAATTACTTTTCATAGTTTCGATATTAGATCATTGAGGTTAAACTTCCTTTCTTTTGGTATAATAACGGTTGAATCTTTGTGTGAACGGATGCTGAGGTGCAGCAGATGCCACAAGCTGAGTAGTGGATGCCGCTGATCCAGCCCTAATGGGAGATGGAAGTGTCACTTGTCTGCCTATGCTTATTATAATGACACGGAAAGCATTCTGCTGTCTGCTTACTGTAGCAGAGATATTTAGATAACATGTCAAAATGCCTTTTCTGAGTAATGCCAACACGGCGGCCCAGTGGATAGCACTGTGGCCTCACAGCAAGAAGGACCCTGGTTCAATCCCTGGTCGTCACAGTGTCTGTGTGGGTTTGCTCCGGTTTCCCCCACATCCAAAAAACATGTCAAGTTCACTCTCTCCGTTCTAGCACAGCGGCTGCCCACTGCTCCCTTGAGGGATGGGTTAAATTCAGAGAACGTCTATGTGACAGTAAAAGCACCTTTACCTAATGTATCTAAAATGTGAAAGTTGCACAATCATTTATATATAGTGCTTTTAAGGAACAGTTTAGCTGTCAGTGTCCATTGGTAAAGTTAAGCGGCTGGGTTTTGCTATATTATATAAAGTAGGTTATAAAGGGGCATACTTGCGCCCAATCTAACTAAGTAATCAGATGTGAAGTACTGTATGTTGGTCACAGGCGTAACAGTGTACTGTGTTTGATGAAACGTGAAGCGAGATGGCACGTATCTTACCACAGGATGCTGTTGCTACACTGGTTAACGGGTGCAACGTCTGCAGCGAGACAGAAAACCAAACACCAAAGTCTTTTGATGCTTGCACTGCTGCTGGCCTTGCTAATGCAACACTTTGTAACATTTAGCATCAAAGTCATTTTGATGGTATTCTTTGACCTGTAGCCGGGAAAATGGGATCTCTGTCATTGCCAATTGTTGCATAGGGTTTTGCACTATATAACCTCTTGGGAGAACTGTGTAATACTCACACTAGGGTTTGGCCGATGGACGATGCCATCGTCCTTCGCCAATGGCTGACAGACATCACCATGTTTCGCGGGCATCGCGATGAAAAAATTACAAAGTAACTGGCAAAATAGCGTTCAGACAAAGTTATTAATATCTAAGTAGTATCGAAGTAGGCTACTGTCAGATAGGCGAAGTGGAACCCTTTTTTTACTGACTACGTTTGCCGACGTGGACGGATAACTATGACTAGAGCAGGCCTACGCATAGGGTTTACAGAGTAAAGGTAAGGAAGGATGGGCTTATTATGCAGTAAGTACTGTATGCCTATAGTACTTTATTAATTACTACAGTTTTAAAGGTAGTCATAATCATTTATAATTAGTCACAACACTTTTTAGAGTTAAATTAATTAGGCTAAGGAAAAATATCTCAATGTTTTACTTTAGACATCGACCAATGCCAATTTAGTAGACATCGCCCAACCCTACGGCACACACTAAAAACAATTGGTCTTCAGTAAGAGGACACTAGCTACAGTATGCTCAGTATGGACATCATAGCATAGGCGAAAAGACAATGTTGGAGGAATTGCGGGAGCTAACTTAAGAAATGCATGGTTGCAAATGCTTAATACAATCCCGACAACTGTAATGATTTTGCGGATAATGTAAAAAGAGAAAATCTGACAGCAAAAACAGAGGAGTGATATGCAGTATTAACATAGCGTTGGGCTAGAACATATATGATCGTTTTTTTTTACAGCCACCATCAACAACGAAAATCTACCTCTTACACATTTATCCACCCATGCTTTTTAAAGTTTGTATCCTTATACACATTTAGAGATACATGATAAAGCTCCGGCTTTGAATTCACAGCCAAATCCATTGTCCTCCATTGCTAGTAGGAACAGAAGTGTAGTAGGAACCTTTGATGCAACAACATAAACAAAGAACAGACACATTTCTCTCTCCTGATAGTCCATCGCCTAGTGAAACTTTGTTCAAATTTGCATAAAAAGTTCGCATATTTTCCGCCTACACCCAAAGCTATCCCACAATCCCCCGGGAGCGCTGTAACATTATTTAATAGAAAATGAATGGGGGCAAACTTTCGCCATGCGAATTTCACCAGGCGAAATGGCAAGTGTGTAGTGCCCGTTTGACTGCTAATTCACTGCCTCAACCTACAGCAAGAACTTGTGTGTGCTTGACCCCATGGGGCTGCAATTGGATGTAGTTTTGTTTGCAATGCAGGATGGAATGGAGGAGACTATGATTATGAATTTCGCATCGCAAGGCGATGGACCGTCATAGCCAGATAATTTTAGAATTGAATCCTATTTTTTGGAACAAGATTTTACCTTAGGAGTCAACAATCGTCCAATCATCCATCCATCCATCCATCTATATTCTCCCGCTTATCCGGAGTCGGGTCGTGGGGGCAGAAGCTCCAGCAAGGGACCCCAAACTTCCCTTTCCTGAGCCACATTAGCAAGCTCTGACTGGGGGATCCAGTGACGTTCCCAGTTCCCCCGCACTACCCAATTGGCCTTACCAGGTCTGTCCAGAGTCTTCCCTCATCCCTTGACCCAACTCACCACCAGATGGTGACCAGTTGACAGCTCTGCCCCTCTCTTCACCCGAGTGTTTGGTAGTCATCCGAGTGTTTGGGTGGCCCTATGAACCTGAGGTGGCCCTCAGGTTCATAGGGCTACCCAAACCTCTCCACCACGATAAGGTGATGGTTCCCGGAGAGTCAACAATCAGCCAAAGTGAAAACATTGCAGCCTCTGAAACCAGATTATTGGACAGGTTGGTTCAATTAGCCTACCCTAAGTTTGCTAGGACCATACAGCTCATTCTTTTTGGATAGTAATTAGTTACACTACTAGTTATTGGAAAAAGTAATAATATTACAGTAACTTTTATTCCTCCTCCTCTACAGTACTTGTTTTCCTCTGACAACAGCCTGGTGTTGGGTAGGTGTTTTTCACTCTGAATGTTGTTTTTGCATATTGTGTTTTTCTGTCCTCTACATCATGAGATGCTGCTCAATTCCTCCTGAATCACAGGAGCTATCAGCTTCATTTGATGACCTGTTACCAGGAAACGCTTGTTTGTCTGTCCAGAAAGAAACGTCTAGTGTTCCTCTAGGTGCCATGCACACACACACTACATTCTCTGTCGGTTTGGAGGTTGTTTGGAGGTCTTATTCCGGTCAAAGTGGGGCCATCACAAATATTTTCGGAGAGAAATGGTGTTTGTGTCGATACAATCAGGGCGCATGCTCTTACACAGTCACCCACCGCGCGTGTGTGTGTGCGTGTGCGCACATGTGCTGTGGCTGCTCGGCCGGTCTATCAATTTACATCATGTTTTCCTTCAGGTTTCATGTAACAATTGCGGTTTAGTCATTTTGTCTTATGTTCCTGCATCTGTCAGGTCTTAGTATTAACCAAGTATCCTCTTAGTATATCTGCTGTACTACTTTCATTTTTCAGTATTATAGTCTGGATTTTGTCCTAGCAATCTTTATTTGTTTGCTAGTTTGGACATAGCTTTATTTTTATTTGATTGTGTTTCCAGTTGCTGTGCACCTTTCTGCCTGAATGCACATGATGGGACTAGTCTTCTTTTTCTTCTTCTCATGATTTAGTAAGAATGTTGCGGTTGTGTTCTGTCAAGAGGCAATGGTAGCAATTCTCCTGCACTTGCAGACTATGCCACTGGCACTTGTTTGAATCTGACTGGGATGATTCAATCCTCACTGGAATCAAACCATACAGTACAGTATGTGTTGTGGAAGGGTATCAATAGCCTCTATATTGCTAAATGCATCAACAATGATGTGGTATTCTCGATAAATGGGAGGTAATCCTGCATGTCTCTCAAACCTGACAGAGCAACTGCTGACATGTGACAAAATGGTGGGAGTAATATTACACACACACACACACACACACACACACGCACATGTGCACACACTCACAGAGACACACACACACACACACACGCGTGCGCACACACACACACACAGACATACCTACTAAGTGGGTGGCCATTGCAACTGGAGAGCTGTGGGATAGGAGAGCATCTGGAAGTTGTCGAATTCGTTGTCATTCTTTCTTTCGAGGTTGGGTGTCCCTTTCTATTTTTACATCTACCTTTTGTGTAATGGCATTTGTCAGTGGTTGAGATTCCGTGTGTGCGTGTGCTTAACAGACGTTTGACGAGGAGCAGGTGCTTTGTGTTTAAGTGGAGGAGCCGCTCACCAAACAACTCCCCTGAGGCCTGAATGTAAGGCTTAAGGCCTGACTGGATGAAGGACTCAGGAGGTCACATTTGGTGTCCGTGTCATCTCAGCAGAAAAAGTTCATTATGAAATTAGTAATTACAGCATGGTGGACATTTTGATCCAGTATGTGAAACCCTGTACTTGTAATGTTGTGTGGGTGTGGGCTATATTTTATATGTATAATTTTGTATTTCTACTTTATTTCACCACTTTAGCTTATTTTTATCAACAGACATTGGTCAGTTTTCAGGAGCTCCATATAGTTTGAGGTTGATATAGTCATTTCAATGAGTTCTGAAGCAGGTTCCAAGCAGAAGGGGCACATTTAAAGGCTTTTGTTGACCTAGTTTTGTGTGGACATGAGGAACAGAGAGTTACAGGAGGTCCTTAGAACACTATCCACAATGGCCCGGACTTGTTAAATAAGTGCTCAGGTAAGTGGGGCCCAGTACAAGCGGTGCATTCTAGACAAAACAAAACCACAGAGAAGGCCATTGAGCTTTAGAATAGAGGGTACAATGATGTGTCATATAATTACATCCAGTATAGAAACGTAGAGCACAATGATACACAATATCCAGTGTCTTTGGACAGTGGGCAGACTCAATCACCTAAATCAGATCAGCATATTCCAGCAGGGGTAGGGAAGTTGTCAAAACCAGGTGTTTTTTATAGCACAAATGAATACGCATGATATTGATGTATAAAAGCCTAGATTCATTTTAATTGTAGAAACCTGATTGTAATGAGTTTTCATAGACATGTGATTCGTGGTTATAACCAAAAACGAGATGAACTCACGTTATTTCCTTCAGAGGTCGAGACACTCGTTAAATGAGATTTGAGAATACCATTGCTTTATATTGTTATATTGCATGAAAGTATTAAAATAAGCCTATCTACAAATGCTAATGGTATAGGGGTGGTACTGTCATCATGTCATACTATGTAATGTTACATTACGGTAATGGTAAACATCACAATATACTGGTTGTTGTTTGCTATTATTAAAATAAAAATAAGCATCTCACAAGACTGCTTACTGTAATGTAAGACAACTAGCAAAGTCACTGGAATATTATCATATCACCCTACCCATATGTGGGTGAAGGCAAACCTTGGAAAGAGAGGGGAAAACCCAGAGACTCCTAGGCTTTTGCATAGCCAGTGCACAGGTGTGTGTGTGTGTGTGTGTGTGTCTACCAATTACAGCCACTCCTGGAAAGAGCAGACCAAACAAGACACAAAAGGC
>JAODUH010014573.1:0-27673 GCA_027564835.1 Typhlichthys subterraneus | reverse complement strand
CTTGACACACCATTTATGTTTAATGTGTCAACCCTTCCAAAGAAGTTTCATTGTAATTGCATATGCCAATTTATGCTTAACTTGGTATTAAAATTGCTAGGGTTGCTCTGAGTGTGATAGAGTCCTTCTTGACGACGCCAAACTTGCTGATTGCTGCGAAACCAGGTGCGAAAAAAAACTGCTATGGGTGGCCCCGGGTGTGCCAGATCTCATTCTGCTCATGCCGCCTTGCCCAAAGCTAGGCCCGACCATGGTTGCTTGCAGCTATATTTATTATTATTATTATTATTAAGTGCCCGGGACACATTTCATGGTGTTATGGTGTTATGGTTATATTCCATGTTACATCAAGTAGAAAATGAAATGGCCACGGCAGTTAAATAGATACTTAAACTATACACTTTTACAAGCCATTTTGTTTTTCATGAATAGAGTACAAGACTACATAACATATTGACAAAATATGGGTGGTGATGATGATACAGTGCCCATTGGTTGCTCAAGGGACAATTTGAAGCTAGAGGTTTGGCTCCATGTGTACTGTTCCTATGCTAGGCTACTGTAGCATAAGCAGAATTAGCTGTTAACCTTACCGTTAACTAACTGAGTGAGTCACGTGGTCTTTCTTGGTCAACTCAATCATGTAGTGGTCATGACCAGTTGAAACTTAACTTCAGTCTTAATGACATCTTAATAGATCACACTTATTAGTTTAAGGGAAAGTTGAAACAATACCATGACCATTTATGGAAAGGATGTATTGCTTTTGCGTCTTACGGTGGCTGCAGCTTGGGGACATTGAAAATTAAATGTTAAAAAACTACAATGATAAATAAGAATAGGAAATGGAAAAGGGCAGGGGCTCTTTAACTGGCAAAATAATGGGTACCGTAGTGCTTTCCTTAAGCCAAACAGCAAGCTGCCGAAAAGTAGAGTAGGGTGATATTGGCAGCCAGGAAGACATGCTGGTATTGGTGGGTAGGCTCGAATGGCTTCCTTGCTTGTCAAGTGTCAGATGTTTGCTGCCATATTTCACCGCCACCACTTGGCGTCTAATCCATCCAAATCTGCCTCATTATGGCAGCACACTTGTGCCGCCAATTATCAGGAAATATTTGGCAATGTCAAAGCCATCAGTCGTTAAAGCTAGCAGTGTTGAAATGCTCCAAAGATCAGGAGCAACGGCTTGTATTTTTAATCATGTACTTCGAGGGAGAAACAATCAACAATGCAACAAGGAAACGATGGGAAGCTATTATGTAATACGCATTTCTAAAAATCTCAACCCATATAAATATGGAGCTATACAATATACAGTATTATTGTGTAGGCTGCACTGTACTTACAGTGAGGCTAATTCCTTTAGCTATATTGAATACAATTGAGTTTGAGATCATGATGTACATGACGACAACAGATAAGAAGGTCAGCTTTTATTTCCTGGTATTTTCAAATGAATGTGTTATGGTCAAAGGCTTAAATTATAGCTAAAATAAAATGTCTACCGCTGCTACTAATAATAGTTCATATGATTATTGTTGTTATTGTTTAAGGGATCATTTAATCATTTCATACATTCACAGCCCAAGGTGTGGAGAAAGGAGGCACATGCTCCAAACATACAAGGACGGTGGAGGTGGTGTCATGGCTTAGGCTTGCATGGCTGCTTACTAATATGCATTGATGATGTCATTCATGATGGTAGCAGCAGGACGATTTCAAAACTCTACAAAATCATTCTGTTTGCCAATTTATGGAGAAACTAATTGGGAGAAACTTTATCATGCAGCAAGACAATGACAGAAAACTAATTGGAAACACAACAAAAGGACTTCATCAGGGAGAACAAGTTAAGAGGTTTTAGACTAGCCAAGTCAATCACCAGACCTTAACCCAAATTAGCATGGGTTAAGGTCTGACCCTGGGAGGTTAAGGTTTGACCTCCCCAAAGAGGAGGTTAAAGCGAGAAACCTCCCGATACAAACAACTGCAAGACGGCAGAAAAAGCCTAGAAAAGCCTTTCCTAAAAATGCTGGTCTGATACGGAAGGGGCTACGTTCTAAGATGTAGAACACAGATGCTTAGCATTGATGTTCTAATACTTTTGGAGAGGACTATATGTAGTGTAGATATGTGATCGCGTCCTGCATGCTACATCGTCTTGTTTTTAATATATTCACATGCTTTACAAATGCAAAGACTTTCATTCAGTGGCTGATTCATTATTGTAAGTAACCCCACACAGTAATAAAATTCAGGAAAACACACTAATGCCATAATTACATTGAAATTAGATTGCATTTACATGGGTATAATAAACTGGAGGAACTGAGAACCCTATCTAAATCCTGTGAAACATAAACCCAGTGCAACATTTGATAAGTAGGTAGTTCCGATTCACACTACCACTTTTTGCACAACACAAAGTAAAGCACCAGTGCTTGAGCCCTTGTCCTTTAGACTAGCATATGCGGTCGATTTAATGAAAACAGTGTTTTGTGTTCAGAGGTAACTTCTTTTTTTGATTAAAAGCGCTGGCCTTGGCATTTTTCATGTCGAAAAAAAAAAAAAGCATCTGAAACAGTTGTTACGATTGTTATGGGAAACACCAGGTCTCACTACGGCGCTTGTGATTTGTTAACTGTCAAAAAAGTGGATTAAGTAGGGCGTTTTCTTCTGAAAAGTTGAATTTTTTTATCTGAAAAAGAAGCCCAGAGCTGCTTTAAAAATCTCCTTCGGCAGCGTTTATTTGAAGCACATATGGTGCTTTTAAAAACACTGTCCGCTCCTTAGGATTATAATGAAAAAAATAGGCAGAAAGCTTTCAAAAAGAAGTTACGTCTGAACGCGCCATAAGCTAATTTATATTCTGAGATGTAATAGTTTTCACATCTTCAATAGGTTCAAACTGACAGCGCCACTGCTGCCCTCTACAATGATGCATACTGCAAAATAAAATGTGTTTCAACATTGAACATTTAAACATGAATTAAAAACAAAACTAAAGTAGAGAAAACCACTTACTACAAATGCTAAAAAACCAATACTGGAGTATGACACCTGACCTTTTTCTTTTTAATTTGTATTCTTTATTAAACCCGCAAGAGATCTCTTCTGAGCCCACAATGCAAATAGATCACTACTGTGAGGGTGATATTGCATTGAATCACTGAAGTGTAATGTTTTTGTTTTTCCAAGACAGACATGACAAAATGTAGGGGCGTCAAAATGGATTTCTGCTGTGGTTCTTTTATGCCTCATTTCTCTCAAAATGACTGATCCTAGGTTTCTTATAATCAGAACTTGCCCTGAAGTCAACAAGTCTACGGCACTCAGGTCCATATTAATAAGCAGGAACTATATGGGACAATATATAACGTGGTGGAGACACTATAAGATAGAATGGTACGGAAACAAATGAACATAACCTTAGAGGAAATAACATTATCAAAGTACATACTGTAATATCTTTTTTTATATGCATTTAAACTAAATATGATTCGGAGATGAGTCTAATACTACTATGCAGTGTGCAGAAACCAATGTACCCATATGAGGATGACTCATCTGATAAGAGCAGAAACTAAATCATAATGCTCACAATTTCAGCAATATTATGATGCTGCCTGCTATGGGTCTATGGAGAGACACTGTAATTAACTAAAATGACTTGGTATAGGTGACCGTGTAATAGAAGAGAACAGGAAGCAGATGCTTTGATTTCGTAAATATGGCCATTACATGACATACATATCAGGTCTCTAGTGAATAAAGGCAATGCTTATCATTATCCTATTATCCTTTCCTACAAGAAAAACAAGCTCAGAATGTATAGCTGCAGCAAATTGAGGGGAGATTAACAAGGAGGAAAATATCTTACATTAAAAATGGTGAAGGTAGGAATGGCAGATGTATCCAATTTTGAGTTGTTCTTATTTGATACTATACAGCAACCACTGTTCATTGTACTGCTTTTCATGGATAGCAAAACATGTTCAGTAGGCAGCTTTTAAAAGCATTTAATGCTCGTCTCATGGGGGGAGGGGTGGGGGGAATGAAGAATTACATTTAAATTGAGAAAGGCAAGAAAGGCGGTCTGAATGCTAACTCAGTAATATAGCTTATTTAAATACGTGGAGGCTAACACCACAAATAAATAGGTCAGGATTATTAAGAACAATTCTGCATCTGCTTTAAAAAAAACATTAACTCCCCCCTATACCTTCACATGCAGAGTCAGATGTCTCTGGGAGGTTTCTGGATGACGAGAACAGCGGCAGTTATCACGCTGCAGGTGACACGCACGTTCTCCCATCACGACGTCCCGTCTTTTGCTCAGCCTGCCGAACCTACGCGCATCCTGTCTGTGACTAGACCTGTCAGGCGCCATTCACAGTATTTATGATTAATGAGCTGTGCTCACAGGCGCACGTATAGCTCTTCCCTGGAAACCTCCTCATGAAGCTAAATCGGGAATCAATAGCCATTACCCTGGATAGACCTTAGCCAGTTTTATGATTGCTGGAAGTTGGGAGCTATGCTGGAACAACGCATGAACAATCATGGGCTGGCATCAACAAAAGGTGTTGACAGAGGGCCCGGCTTTGTCCTCCGGATGTTTAGAATGGATTTTGACCAGTGTTCAAATTTGGCTAAGGCCAAATATATATATAACAAGATATGCATGTCAGCTTCATGCAAATGTATGTGTTTATTTTATTTAATAAATTACGCATGGCTTCCTGCATAAATGTTGTGAGGTTAAATAGTATTGGGTACTGAGTGCAATCAGTAAGTTGAGTCCCCAACCGGTAGCTGCAGGGTAATTCACACACACGTTGACATGATAAAGGTATATGCATGAATGCTATGAGTACTATTCACCACTGTGTAAGGCCACGGGGAACTGGATGGATTACATTGAAAACCAGGACGTGTTGGCATTATGTTAAAGGGCCACTGCGATTTACGTCCAAAATTGCCAGTTGCCAGCCAATTTGTAGCCAGTGTTACAGAAGTGCGCCTACCCCCCGAGTGGCTTGTATTCCACTCTACTCCTCTCATGGGCTCACAGCATTCACCACCTCTCCCACTATAGCCACATGCACCAGCGCGCACAGCTGTGATTTGAAACATAAACAGTGAGCTGGGGGATAGTATTTGGAGTTTTTGGGGGCATGTACAACATGATACTGGCGTGTATCTTTAAGAACCGTTCTCACGTAAACAAGTAATGACACTCCAATACTCCAAACGTTGGTTACTAGCTACCATTTGTGGTGGAGAAAAGAATACAGTGAATTGCAATGTGATTTTCAGTGCTCAATCTACGGTTTGCAAAATATTGGTCCTTTCTGACTGAGCCAACAAGACCTTTGTTCAGCAATGCAACTTTCCAAATGTAACCCACATTAGCAATTCCCTGCAGGTACCTGCAAGAAGATGTAATATGAACGCTAAAGCGGGGTAAATTGAGTGAGAAATCCATTTTTCATTATGTTCGATTCCAAAACGTCACGTGTCTTTGAAGCTGAATAATAAAAGTTGTTTTTATAGCCTACATTAAGAGCAGGATGGAAACAGTGTCTGTCAGCAGGCAATGGCAGGATGGCCATCTAACAAATGTACCGCTCACGTCAATAATGCTACGGGAGTGCCTTTGGTCACAACATGCCCAGTCCGCTCCAGAGAAACACAGCATCAGCACACTCATACATGCACAGTCAATTAAAATACTACTCGCATCCAATTTGTTCACTGAGGTGGAAAAAGGAAAAAAAGGAATCTGCTTTAAGCCAATATGCAAAACGATATGCAGCATTGCGTATGCAGACGCAGCATTCGCATCTATCATAGTATCTACGCTTAAGCTCTTCAATCTGGAGAAGGAGGCACTGTCGTCATGTCTTTCTGGTTGTGATCAGAAAGCAGAAGACGAAAAGAGAAAGAGGCGTGGCTCCTCTATTTCCCCAAGGTGGTCTCGCACCTCAGCTCAAGTAAGGTGTCGATGCTAAAGTGTGGCAGTGGTGGGGGGGGGGGCGTGGGCACAGATTTATCAACACGTCTGACAACCACCATCTCACCTTCATCTGTGCAAAGGGCATGTCGTAGTTCCCCACGTACAGCAAGCCGACGGTCTGGGGCAGCAGCCTGCGAACACAAACAGAGCTTGGTTACCGTCGTGACGGCCTGCCTTCCGACGTGGGGTGGGCGGGGTGTAACGATGAGGGGCGGTGGACCTGGAAACAGTTAGCACGGCGCGTAGCAAACGCACAGGGCCTCGTTTCTTTCCCGAGGTCGCGCTTCTCTCGGCTGCACCGGGAGTCCGTCTCCGCCGGCGCCGGAGGGAGCGGTGGAGTCGGTCGGAGGGGAGTGACGCAAGCCTCCGCTTCTGCACGCGCCAAAACGGGCGGGAGAACGTTACGGGAGCGTGCGTAACGGCGTCATCTGCCGTGTATAATTAGCACGGTCGTTTCTTATGTAGACACTATTTATGTCTGACATTTGAAAGCTGTGAGCTCTTAAGAGCGCTTAATTCACTTCAGGAGCTAGGAAAAATAATGTCAGGTGTGTTGTACGTACGTGTGTGTGTGTGTGTTGCACCCCAGAGAGCACGCCCCACAGATGGTCTTAATCACACATTGTCTCTTGCCCTTCTTCCCCTCCACAACAGTAAACACACACACACACGTCCCCGACTAAGTTGTGCACACTGCTGTGTGTTCAGACTGCCGGGCTGGAGGGCTCTCAGCTCCAACAGCAATCTTTAGGTCGGAAATAAGGGGGGCCAATGAGCTGAACTGACGGTTTAACCACAGTGTGGGCCTCTCAGCCCCTTAGTCATGTCTGAAGCCTGTCATTGGGGCACGGAAGGGTTGGGGAAGTGGGGGTTGGGAGATGGGACCGGAAGCACGTCACATTGTAATGAGGATGTGATGCGAGCAGCCAATCGAGTGTGTTCCGAGTGGCTTTAGTCCAGCTGTGTGGTAAAGATAGGCTAGCGGCTCCAAGCCGGAACACATGGTGTATTAGCACAGTGAATCCGGAGAGGAAAAGAAAGGAGGTTAGATGACGAGAACGTCATTCGGAAGCGCTCCATGTGTTATTTACCGTGCCAGTTTGATTAGATTATTTTGGGCGGAAAACACATCAGATGCTACAATGTGCACTCATACTTTGTTTTTAACTATGCTACCGTAATTAACCTACCTACTAATTAAATAAACAAGTGCAGACTACTACTGTAGCACTTACTTGCATTTAGAGAGCAGGTTTTCCAACAAGCCAGCAGAAATGCTAGTTGCTTTAGATAAAAACTTTTTACCCGTTTGTACATTGTTTACCAAATCAGAATCCAATTTCTGCACAATCTGACTTGGCAACCAAGGCTCTATTTAACCCCCCACACACACACACAAAAGATAACGGTAAAAACAATCTAGACTTGACTCAATAAAAAAAAGTATTTTAGTTGATAATATTATCCATAGAAAGCAGCTGTAAGAAAGATACTAGTGCTATGAATGCAGTGCAATTAGTTAGAAATGCTATCTGTCTGTCAGCTATCAGCAAGTCAAATGCTCAGACTGAAAATATGTGCTGTGGTTGATAACCTCTGCCTGGAAATGTAGACTTTTAATTTTTCTGACCATTCAGGATCAGGACCTCCTTTTCCCTACCTTGCCTGTCAATCACATGAATATGCACAACACATTTGTCAACAGTAAAGTAGATTTTTTTATAAGTCTAATTTCAACTCTGAAATCCCACCTGCAGTAGTTCTAATACAGCAGGGCTCAAAGACAAAAGAACTGATGACATGTCATGCCAGAAAATACAGAACCTGGATGATGAAGGAGACTGCCAATATTTATATTATTTATTATTAGATTAACTGTCTCCTCGGGAGTATACTGCGATAACTGAGGAAGTTATGAAACATCGACATCTTAATTCTTGAAGTTGAAATTAACCAATTTAAAAAAGGTCTTGATTATTACACCGCACCATTAACTCACAATTGGTACTATGAATTCTCTGTGAGCACGTTCATTAGAATGAAGTACAATCCAAAAACAAGGGTAATGTCTCCCACCAGAAGGTCGGGTATCATGTGCCATCCTCATCTGTGGCGTGGAAGGACTGCCAAGCTACATCCAGAAAACACAGTCGTAACACTGCCTACTATTGAGAGACTATAAGCGGTTCATCTTTCCAGAGTCCCTGGTTGGTAATATGGCTGAAGGACAAAGCAGTCTTATGCTGCGGCTGGCTAAGAGGCTGTTCAATTGCAGGGTGCTGCTTTCTCTATAAGCGACACTCTGACTGCTGGGTGCTTGTTGTGATTCCCCCATCAAATTCTGCTCGGCATCTTACAGCAGAAGGGGAAAACGCTGTGATTACAGGCAGCTCTAGTTCTGTGTCACACTGGGATGACACCAGATAGAAAAAAGATTCTACTTTATTATCCCTGTGGGGAAGTTTTTGCAAAAGAGGTAGTAACAAGGGAATGTAGCGAATTTACTCCACAGACACGCCAAATCAAATGGCTGGAATGCTCTGGAAAACAATCCCTGCGGATTCCGTGCTAGTGGCAGGAATTTTAATGGTGGCATAGTCAAGGGCAACATCCTGTTAAATATGTGTCCCCGTGAAGGTGAAACAAAACATGGAATACGCCAGTAAGTAAACAAATCGTTCGGCGGTTAACCTGAGAAATGTGCACTAAAAATGAACAACTAAATGTCACAACGATGCGCTTTTGGACTGTGTAGTATTAACACAGCTCAGCTCGGGAAAAACAAAAGGCATCGACTGGTGAAAACGACGCATCTAGCAAGCCCATGCCGTAGCCACCGCAGCTTAAATGAGACATGGAATCAACGTGTAAACAATTGATGGTGAGTGCTGTGAATGTATAGAGGGGTGTGGTCGCAGGTATAGCACCCCCCCCTGCTTCCACTAGTTCTTGTCTAGCTATCCGCCCTCTCCTCCGACCAATAGCCTGCCTCTGTGCTACACAATGATACACGCAAGGCTGCGTGCGTCTTTGTGGTGCAGAGGACGGGATGAAAGAAAGATTGCGGGGGCTGATGAATAAGCACTCTCCCTCCCTCTCTCTCCCCCCTCTCTCTGACAGAAACCAAGACAGATTCGAGAGCCTGAGCGAGTGGACAACTTCCCCTCCTTTGCAAAATAAAGCTTTCTCAGACAGACACAACGTGGCTCTTGTGCTCGGGCCGCGCACGAGGAGAGGAGCAAGGCGCTCGTACGGCCCTCTACAGCCACTCGGCAGGCTGTTTGGGAGCTGCGGCTGAGACCAAGGTCACCCTGGCTCTCATAGGGCTGGCAGGGCGTGCACGCTTGCTATGTCTGACGCTACTAGGCCATTGTCCTACATCACAATAACAGTGATATGTGGGGAGTGGTGTGCTCTAGCGGGAGTGCATCTGCCGAAGTCATTTACACTGAGCAAAGCAGAGAGGAGCTAGGACACACCTACGCTATTTCCTGTTAGCTCCCGCTCCCCACCTACACTGGATGGTTAGGGAGGCAGACTATAGGGGCAAACCCATTCACACTTCATCACAAATAAATGTGCATCCAGCAACATGTTCAAATTCTATATGGCAGTGTACAATAAATATGACATTTATGACTGAGGAAACAGTTGCTGAGAGAGAAACAATTACTCTCGTACCGTTTTATGGCCGCACGTGACGTGGTTCCATGATTCTACGCTTGAACAGTAGCTCACCGCCTTGTCAAAAAGGCTTCATCTACATCAGACGAGGCTTGGGATGAGAAGCGAGAACGGGTTAAAACGTGCGCCGGCAGTTTTATTTGCACCTAGACAAACCAGGTGTTCAGTCAGCAATTTTGCAGGGCTGGCAGCAAAGTGCACGGGGGTAATGACGGCAACAGAATTTAACTCTTTGACGCTTTCAGCAACTCCTCCCCCAGCGTTATCTCATGTTGCAGTTCAATTAAATCAGCAGAGGCAAAAATAAAACCATGCATAAAACAAGAGAGGCTCTTTCAGGAACATACAGATTTTCATCTGGCTGCAAATGCAGCAGATGGCAGACATATACACATTCACACCTGGGGATGCCTCCCGCACATCAATAAGGTGCCATTAGAATCATCAGGCAGACAATCTGCCCGGCAACGGCGACTCACCCTTCTCCGCCCACTTTGGTAATTTTGAGTCGAAAGTCCACGGAGTTGTGGCTGGGGGGCTTCCATTTAAGTATGTCGTCGCACCTCCCGGGTTTGTACCTCTGTATGGGGGACAACAGGGACGTTGGTCACAAAACACTCACACACACACACACAGTGCGTTGCAACACTAGTTTCTCACATGTGTTGTCAATTGTTAATGCACTTTGCAGACCTGTTTAAGGCCGTCTCTATATTGTCAAACAAATCTGCATGGAAATGCGCGTGGCTGGAGGGGAATAGTTAAGAGTGAGAGCCTCTGAGTGCTGGAGAGACAAACTCTCTGAACTAAAAGAGTAGGCGGGGACTGTGGACATGTGGGATTGAAGAGGTTTGCAGCATCGCTTTTAACCACAAGGGACATTTACAAACAAATTGAGCTGTGCACCTTTAAAGCCAGTGAATAACAACAGGTCCCAGTGAACATGCGCGTCATGCATAGAGATTTGTGGCGCTTTTGTTCATTCTAGTTCCTTAGGGGATTTAACAGCATTTCTGCATTCTGAAAAGTCTGCATTTATACAAAACATTTTCTTTTTTTTTAAGATGTCAAAAATGTAGGTTTTACATGCGGTTGACACAATACGCCTTTAACAAGATGATGCACCTAAATCATGGTTACCCAACTCCAGCTAGGTGAATAATAAGAGAACAGGAATAGTCATTACAAGCTCTGGAATAAGATCAATACATTTCTGTTGCTAAATGCAAAGTAACCCTCCAAAAGACAGCGAGAGAAAAAAAACACTAAGATAATTGAAGAACCTGTATAAGTACTCTTCAACTGAACGGAACTGATTCAACTGATTGGAAAAGACAAATTAGGTGGTAATAGGACAAGAAGCTTAAAAATCTAATTACACGCTGCATCTTACATAATAACAGGTTAGGTGTAGCTCTGCCCTGCCTGTACATGACTCCCGCATGCAGCGTACTGCATTTCTACGTGCCTGTTTACTAGACAACAATCATCCTTCATCATG
This sequence comes from Typhlichthys subterraneus, assembly GCA_027564835.1. Taxonomy (NCBI): domain Eukaryota; kingdom Metazoa; phylum Chordata; class Actinopteri; order Percopsiformes; family Amblyopsidae; genus Typhlichthys; species Typhlichthys subterraneus. Next base: position 16,469 of record JAODUH010014573.1, on the reverse strand, counting down.
AGTGTGTGACATTTAGGAGGGCACGAAGCAAGCCGTGTAGAATGTGAGCAACGTTCATGCGTAAAGGCTGGAGGCGGGAACAGATGAGCAAGTGTGTATGTGTGTGTGTGTGTGTGTGTGTGTGTGTATGTCAGGTTGCCCGGTAACAGAAGGCTACTCAAAGGAAATGTGTGGAATCAGACTGCATCCCTCAGAAGAACCCAACATGGACTCTGTCTCCCCCACCCCGCACACGCACACAAACACACACACTAATGTTACCTGCAAATAAAATTACTTCCAATTTCAGGTTATAATTCCTGGTATGTGAAAATGTACTTTCAGATTGGACAGGACAACATTTTTAAAAAGGCAACTTATCGTATTAATTTTTCTCTTTTCTCCCATGAACATAAAAATATGTATTCATATGCTTTTATATAGATTGCTCATTTGTATTTTCTGATCATGTGTGTGTGTGCGACAGGACGTTGCTTTATTTATACTAATATAGCCCACTTAAAGAAGTGCTCATGGAGCCATTTAAATCCATGATACAATATGGCTCAGATTGTTTTGCTGGGGGCTACAGTATGTCTGCAGTTTAAGCAACATAAAACAGCCTGGTGTTTGGCAGAACACAGGTGACAAAAACTCATCCTGCTACTGCCAGCTAGGAGTATCTTCAGCTTTGCACTGAGTAAACCTAAAGTCCTACACTGCAGCCTATGTGTTAAACCTCACTCTGCGACACCTTTATTTATTTATTTATTATATGTATGTATGTATAGCAACAGGCGCTAGCTGTTATTAGCCTATTGGCTAGGCTTCAAACCTAGTTTTTGTCTGATGTGTTGATTGCGTCATGTTGTTTACTAAAGAATAATAGAGCTGGTATAATGTACAAAGCACATTCAGTGCATCAGTAAGTCAATGTTAGACATACAGGGTATATACTGGGCATATTTTACAACCGGCGCAACCGGATTATTGCTATCTTGAGGCAGTACAAAGTGAATGCGCGACTGACCAGCAAAAACCTGGTCTAAAGTCAACGCTGGTGTTGTTCCCAGATTGATACGCGCCGTGTGGGTACAGCCGTGATGAGGAAGAGCCACGGGCCAGCAGCAGATCGAGAGGGAGCATTACTTTACTTATTCAACGGGTTCAGATGAGGTACAGGATGGCTGTCCTCTTCACTAAACTGTGAAGAGAAAGAAAGGCAAGTCTTCCTTCCACTGTGTCCCCCGGAGGAACTCCGTGTGTAGGAGGAGGCCTTCATGGGCCTTTGAAAGCAGTGATTTCCACAACGGCTATTCAGTACAGTCAGAGAGAGAGATAGGAAGGCAGAGCTCTATTGAAAAAAATATAGTCTGAGTACATCAATTTCTTTAGAGAACGTGGGTGATGTTGTTCCTCTACAGTCATGCAGCTTGATGGATAAGCAAAAGATAAAATGGTGCACCCCTTAAACTGCTGTTTTAAGAAAGTCTCCTCTATAGCACGGTGATTTGAGTGTGGCTCAAGATCTGAAAAACAGAAACGACAAGCCGACTTCAAGTATGCAAAGTGAAATCTTACTCAAGCTCGTGTGGTTTGTGATACCGTTTGCTGTGGTACACCAGCAAAACAAAACGGTAACATCAGCCCTGGGGATTTGTAGTCACCAAGGTTCTGACTCTGCTCTTACTCTGCATGCTAAAATGTGTAGACAAACAAATCCATTTACAACAATATGTCTGTGCACGAATCACATCATTGGCCCAAGCACATTTGCATGTCTGTGAGCCAGCAAAGCCCTAGCAACGAACGGATGACTAGTCAATCAAATGCTGCATTCAACAAAGTGACCTTCAGCTCGACACACAGCTCCAACATTTAAAAAGCCAGCTGCTATGAATCTTTCCCATGATTGTTAGCCTTGTCAATAAGTGGATACACACACACACGTATGCTGTATTTCAAGTGTAAAAACACACCTTCAATTCAGAAGCTGTATTCAGGAAAGCAACTCTACTCCATCACGTTAATTTCTCTGTGAAGATGTGCCACAGCATATAAATTGCCTATACTCTCCGACAAGGAATACAAGCTCAAAAACAATGCACAAAGATGGCGGGCATGGACACTTATCGATTTTTGTATAGAATTACCCTTGTGGAACTGGAAACTTGGCTGCCTGCTGATCCTATGGACTTTTGTGGCATCACTGCGGTGCTGTTGCTGTTGGTTCAGCGATCTAATGGCTTGAGCTCGACTACTGGAAAAAGCTATTATGAGACCCGATAAGTGTTGGAACATTTTTGGGCTGTAAGACTAGGGAGCGTACAAGGAAGAGAATCCCTGTGTGCAGAAGCTATCATGTATCACATTGGACAGGTTCTTATGGGATTGTTCATACAGCTGCCAGGTTTTTAGTAAATTACATAAGAACTAGGCTGGCCACTTTCAGAAATCATTCACTGTCAAAAGAGCGGTTCAGTCCACGGTCATATAACTTACAGCATACTGTAGTGTAGGGTACCTACCTACACATATTTATTACTAATGGCATAGCCCACACGGTACTGTGTGTTTATACCACAGCCTTGGGTTGCTCCTGCTTACTGTAGGTCGTAATGAGGAACATTTGCAGTACTCTACCACAATATTCTGCAATACTATTCACACAGCAAAAACACCAGGGGCACGTTCTGTCCAGCATATACTTACCGTGTGTCTATAGAAGGAAATCAAATAGCAAATAGGCGTGCACATTCCAGGAAAAGATCTTGACGTTCTTGATGCAAATTAATTAGCAATTTTCGATAATCGTTATAATTTATTGTGTGTATGAGACTGTCACTACAGTGTGTGAGATTGTCACTCACTGCAGTGTATTTGTGAAGTGTCTTTTCACTTCACAAATAATAATCATCGCTTTTAAATGAAAAGCAACATACATACAATTTACAAACTCACATCTTGTAATGGCACATTGCTGCTAAATAACATTTTCACAACATAATGAATCATTGGTTAGCGATATAATTATGTTTAAAATCAAGCGGCTGTTGATAAGTAAAAGGCTTGAGCAAATGAAAATGGAAACCTGCTGGGGGAAAAAAAAAAAAAAAATCAATCCAATTTGAATTTCTTTCAATCTTTCTTTTTTGGCTCTAAGGCAGGATTAGTGTTTCAGCGTGTTGAAGATTTAAGACAAAAGGCTAGAACTTGGCGAATAACCCGATCCCAAGAGAAAAGTAATGCGTTATTTTGAACTTAAGTGTCTTTAGGGGTATTTGTATGCATGAGACGTGTGTGGGGGTTCAAAAACAATCAGGATTTAGGATAATAAAGGCCAAAATCAGGAAATAATCCAAAAATAACCTTCTGATATGAAAAATCTCTCTCTGTGTACACACAGACACACACAACATTTAAAGAATTCTAAATGACTCAAGAAGCACAGGGGTAAATATGAAATGCAAGAGGAAAACAATGCACCTCTTTAAAATGCAACCATCTTTGCCATTAAAATACTGTGCTATAAAAGAAAGACATCAAACAGGCAAGGAAATTTACTGGGTGCACAATGAGTGGCAAATGATACGTTGCATACCAATATGTTGTTCTTTGGAGTGGAAAGTAAATGATCAGAGTTAAAGACCTTATAGAAGGAGCATATTTGTTCATTGCAAATACAGCACCTGAAGTATTCTCCTATGAGCAATTCTGCCATCTGTACCAGTATCTTGCTTTGAAATCCAAAACCGCCATGACATTTGCAAAGCCATTGGCAGAGGCGCCTCACACACACACTGCAGACCTGTTAAATATATTAATGTCTAAATCTAATATGGGATATTGGATTATTCTCTCCCCACTCCCCCACGTCATTACTAAAGAGTCTTCAAGATTATCTTGAAAGAGTCGTTTTCATTTTAGCCAACAATCTGGCGTTGAATGTGGCATTGAATGAAGCTGATACTAAGACCAACTTGCTAATGCAGACAAAAGCTTATCAAATATTTAGTGTGGGGCCAAGACTCCCTGGACTATACAACAAAAACAATTTCAAAGCTAACAATGCCCCAATTACCACAACTTCCACATGGCATCCACAACTCTTTTATGAAAGAACAATTATTTACAATGACTTATTGCAGATAACTTAATTGACAACGCCTTGTGAAATCTTGTGAAAACATTTAACCTGACAGTGCTTCAATAGACACCTTTGAGTCATTTAAGCAATTAAAGGTAGCGTATAGTAAGTTATTTGAGAACTCTTGCTAAATTCAAAACAAAAACATATCTCCTTCCAATGCTATAGGGTGGTCCTTAAGGTCCACCCCATACAGTGGAAACATTGTGAAGGCCAAGGTATTGTTGTTGTGTGCGGTCTGCACCACTGTGTGTGTAGAAGCGTAATATTTTTTTCAGCCGGCAGTGAGAATGGTAAGATAGCAGACTGCGAGGAGATTTGGTGAAGTCAACCAATATCGACTGTAACGTAAAAACCTCTTCCTGGAGTGCGATTAGTGCAGTAGTGTGAGACAGTTTGTAATTTCTCCGTTATTGCCAATGATATAATGAGTGCTGTAATGTGCTCCCTATGAACAGTTAGTCAATTAATGACAGTTGGTCCATTACTTTAGGATTTAACAGTTAAAGAGACAGAGAAGCTTTAATCCACCATTTCAATACAGACTGTTAGTGTTTGGCCAAAATTGTGTGATACGGACACAAGATTTTTGGAAGCCTGTCTAGTCAAAGACATAAGGTGCCTGGCTAATATCGCCTATATCAGGTAATATTAAAACACCGCCATACATTAAAATGCCAGTGGGCTTTTTTCCAATATATTCCATTAAAGAAGACTAAGACGGGCTTAGGTGAGCAAATCCAGAGGCATTCATCTGTTATCTACTGAGCTGTGTAATCCATATATATATAACTCAGCACGCAAACATCGATCCCCCTATTTAGATACACCAAGTGTCAATCACTCGTGGCGCAAACAATGCTGTGAACAGCATGAAACAAGCCCGGGAAGGGAAAGAGAATGCACAAGGGGTTCTGAAATTAACTGAAGGCGGGCAGTTGCACAGGTGAGGAATCCACAAGGAATTGATAAAACACACCCTCAAAACGGCACTGAACGGTGAGCTATAGCAAGCTATCTGCATTGTTTTACTCACTGGCACATTGTTAGCAAACTCTAATAATGCTTGATGAATAGCATAAATGCTAAAAGAGATTGAAGTAAATTAGTCACAAGTACTGGATAACAATCTACTGGTCCGATATGATCATGGGAGGCTCCAAACAAACTGATTAGAGATTCCCTATTGCTTAGATTAGAGAATCCCTCTTGGTGAGCCTATTAAATATGCATGCTAACATCTAAAACACAGCTGTGGATTTATTCCCTTTCTGTGGAATGATTTAGACACTTGATCCATCAAACAGACTCACACCACTGAGGTCGGCGTGACCAGCAGATACACAAACAGTGGCTAGCTAATTTGGGTGCTGTTCATGTCTATGGCCAGGAATAGATCAGATATATAGAATACATTTTTTTTTCTCATAAATATTATAAATAAAGTATTCTTTGGAGTTGTCTCTGTTTACAACAACAGAAACTAATGTAAAAAAATATATATATATAAAGATAGTCTTAACATTGTTGCGAATATACAACATATACAGTAGTGTTGGACAAGTTTTCTGCGGTTTGAAGAAAGATTCAATAATTGAAAATTGCAATGGGAATTGCATAGCAAAATATTATTCACCAGTATGACAGCACAGATCGGCTAGGAACGGGGCAATTACAAGCCGGCATTGCGTTAACATTAAGTGAACGATGTATCAATGTGCCAGGTAAACACAGAAATGTACCTTGACAGGGCGAAAGCTCTTAGCTTGCATTGTGCTTATGTGCAAAAATACCACCGGCTTTGTAATAGCCTTGATGCTGCCGTTTGATGTTGTTTGACAGTCACGATCTATACTGTATGGCAGCCAATAATACTGGCAAAGATAAGTGTGTTGGGGGTGCTGCATGCATTTAGTGACACTATTGGTTTCAGCTTGACCCAAGATACAAATAATCAATATCTATCTAATGCAACAGAGCCATACACCTTAAATACAACATTTGGACATTTGGAATTCATAGAAATATTCCATTATTTCAGGTCACCAATTTTCTTAACATTATCCCATTACCATATTTAATAATTATTTACTCTTTTATGCGTAACATGGCAAAAATGAGTTGAGTAGGTGTGTAATTGGATATTGCGTTATTTTTGCCCTCAGGAGTTTTGCATTACTAAAGAGCACCAATGATAAATTCACACATTTGCATATGAGCTGTACATCAATCCATTAATAACACACTAGAGCACTGTCAATTCAGATAAGCCAAAACATTTAAATTCTAATACAAATCATTTGAATAGTGGTATAAGTCTCCAATATGTTAATAATATAAAATGTATTAGAACAGACCATATATTTACACTGTATTCATTTTAAATATATTCTGGCCATTGGAAATATGTGTCCTTATTTACAGGCTGAAGGTGAGAACAAGTAAAAACCCAGGAAAAGAAAGACAAGCTCTAAATCACCTAAAAAGTTGGTCTGAATCAGATAAAAGATAGCGGTGAATGTTGAATAGGTTGTGAATGGCCTGTGATTTACAAACAATAAAGGGTGCGTGCAAACAGTCTCAACACGCCCATCACTCCGTCCCACCAGTGCAGAGATCGCCAGGCAGGCATGGGGAGTACAGTGTGTGCTGTCAGGCAGAACAAAGACAAGGACGAGGGCGAGGGGGAGGGCCCCACCCACCACCACTGCTGCTGCTGCTCTGGCTGCAAACGCATCATCAGTAATCTAACCGCAAAGGCCACGTCTCTGGGAGCGCACAGGCCCCCCCCGCCTCACCCCGGTACAGCCCTGCATGACCTGTGCCACCCCCCCCAGCTCCTTCAGGAGCTTCTCTGGTGCCAATACGGCACACAGCATTAGCAGAGGTGACACATACACGTGTGTGTGTGTGTGTGGGGGGGTGGGTTGGGGGTGGGTCTGATAAACAAACCTTGGGTGGCGGCGGGCACAAGCTGCTTTGCTGTCAGAGAGGAGGTCAGCGGAGGGGGGAGAAGACAATGAAAACAAAAGGACTAGGGAGAGCTCCATGAAGGATGTGACCCTTCTAGAAGGACCCTTACCCCGCACGGCTGGAAGATGAGCCCGTCCACCTCGTGGCTGACCTGGGATGTGAAGCTGCCCTCCAGGAGCTGTAGGAAGAAGCAGAAACACGATCGATTCAGACGCATGCCATGGACCGGGCAGGAGAAGGAGCGGGACTGAGCTATGGAAAATGACATTGATTCACCACATGCCGGGCCGCGCCAGACAGCACAGCACCAGGCCCTCTAAGAGCCAGACAAGTGTCAGGTTTCAACATTAAAGACAGATGGGGGAGTCTTGCCGAGATAAAAGCGGAAGGATGATACCTCGCTTTCTCCCACTTTACGCCGTCTAGCCCGGTAACTAGCGGCTACCTTCCATCTGACTGCGTGCGCGCGGCTATCACACCAATGCAATGCCGTATGACGGAGCGCGCTAGAGACAAATATAGCTTGTTGGTCATTAGGGTCTCGGTGAGTCAAGAGAAGGAGCCCGTTTCATCTTCCATTAGCACTGACCACAACGTCAGCTGCAAATTGAGCCCGTGGCACTACTGGGAGCATGCTCTGTATACGCGGCATAGAATACGCATTAGCAGCATATGAATCCATATGGTAACATGTAAACAGCAAAGGGAGATCAAACATCTGCAGTTGCGTAAGCAAAAGGTTTAAAAAAAAAAAAAAAAAAAAGCCTTTAAATGTATTACAATGCCCCTGTGCTGTAAAAGTGAAGTAAGACTTACAACCTTGTGTCCTTGTGCCAGCAGAGGTGTATTTAGAATTGCCACAGGTAGTCTGAAGCTTTTGTGTGCTTGGTTAGAAAGGCCACAATGGGAAGCCAAGGGTAGCTGAGCATTCGGTCCTCAAAGTGCTGTCTGCGATTAACAAGAGACACAACCAAAGATGGCAGGCTCGCCATTTTAACAGCACACGGCATTCGCTCAGGCGTCAAGACCAAGGACGTTTCAGCTAGAGGCGACTGATGAAACGCAAGGCGTTCAACACATTTAAAATAACAAAGTTACATAGTCTACATAAGTGAAAACTGTGTTCAAGGCCTGGTCAATGCAGCAACAGGAGTTAGGCATGTTTCTTATCTGAAAGCCTTGTAAATAAATGTTATCATACAAGGCACATTCTGATTGAATTCTTATCACCAAAATAAAGAGTTCCAGGTGGATTTGCTGCACGTTTAAGCATTTTTAAAACTAATTAAATATTTTAAATAAAAAACACTGCAACAGCTACAGTATACAAATGTGAAGCAGGGGTCGTTCATAGGGTCTATTACAGGGCAAAATTACAACAAAACTTGCAGAAAGCCTTAAATTAAAAACTATCTGCAAACTGCATTATCTAGAGAATGTGGAAAATATAGATAAGGAAATTAATTATTGTGCAACTGGCAGATAGTATGTTTATAAGCAATATAATTATATATCCAAAAAAATAGGACTAAATAAATCTGATAAGTGATAACTGATTATTTTCCATAGAATACAGTATGTTGATGCAAATGGTCAATATAATTTAGGTCTGCAGGCAGGAAACAGCCTTAGTCGATAAAGTTAACTGGGTTACTTACGGCACTAGAGGAAAGATCACATATCACTGCCGAGCCATGAATGACCAATCAGCCAAAGACAAAATTCCTTATAATTTTACACATTTTCATGAAATCACAAACTCACAAATAAAGATATATAAAGATTGCCATGTACATAGAAATCAATTTGGTATAGTATTAGCCAATAGCTTACATTTGTCTTAAAATGTATATTATCTGGCCACCTGAGGCAGCTATACAAAGCTGGGTCTTTTCCTGCAGCAGAGACCATTAGGGATTATTGGGGATCTGCATACTTTGTCCAACCATGCGCTTTCAATTGCTATTCAAACGCTGTACAACTTTTTGCCTTGTTAAAATGCGTGTGTGCTACATTCTAATCTAGGCAATGTAGACAGTAGCATTGCTCTGGACAGTAGGTGGCGTTAATGCACCAATACCAATATAGACCATGTGACAGTAGGGCTGTGTATTGGCAAGAATCTGGCGATACAATACATATCAATACATGGGCCACAATTCGGTATATTGTGATATATTGCGATACTGTAAGCAAGGAGATATATTGCGATTTCTTTTTGTGGAAGTCATAGAAATGCTAATGTGTGGCGCGGCTGCAAAACATAAATACCTAAATACGTAATGTAAACTTGCTCAGGGACTGCAGATGGAAATGAGCTTTAAGATAAATCTGGTAACAAACCGATTTCCTCTCTTTTGATATTAATGTATTTTGCACATGATCCCTTTTACTAATAAATTGATATTTTAAAAAATCTATACCGTGATTTAGAGAATCAATACAGTATTGTGCACTGTAAATATCACGACACTATGTATCGATATTTTCTTACACCCCTAGTAGACAGTAGCATTGCTCTGAAAGTATGTGGTGGAAATGCACCAATAGCGTTGGATTCCAACCTCTGTGGAACTCCACAGAAGAAGTAATATATCCCCACAGGAATCTCTACATATTTTGTAGATACATAGCTTTATGGAAAAATGTTTGTCTTCAAAAGTGCTTCACGTTAAAGTACTTCGGTGCAAAGCCAGCCATGACAGTGGCAATGACAACAAACATAGCTCATCTAGCTTGGTTGAGTAAAGCTATGAATTGTTTTTAATAAAGAGAATTTCCGCTGCTCGCACACAGGTAAATCTCTAATACAGGCTGCTTATATATAACAGACTGTGTAGCTTCTACATTACCATTAGTCTAGCAAAACAGCTTACATAGTGGTCAGAGCACTACACATGGATTTGTTTTATTCCCATTGTTGGTTGCAGTTTTAACTTTAAACGGGTTGGTTATGAGTACAGTATTACATTAGCGCTGCTGTCGTTAACAACATTATGGTGCGTGTGCACGGCTGCTACAAAGCACAACCAAAGCACAAGCTACCATACATCATTACGCAAATGTACTTGTACTCGGAAGAATTCAGACGCCGATACAAATTACGAGTATTTTACCATGAGTATCGGCCCGATATGAGTACCAACGAGTACTATCGGTGCATCTCTAATTTCTACCATACGTTCAAGCAGAAACTTCAAATCTACACCCATGCAGCCAGGTATGCAAAGTATTGACACCTGAATGGGAATAAAAGTGTAGGAGTGACTTTTGTGACTGAATATTTCAGTGGTAATAATAACATTGACAAATTGGAGTTTGTCGAAACAAGAGTATCAAAACAAGCAATTTTCATGTAGCAGTTATTTTAACAAGGACCATGACACCAACAACTGTCTAGTTATTAGGTCCCGCAAGATGAAGCTTGCTGGTACAGAGCCACTATCAGGTGACACAACTTTGTCGTCAGTGTGTAAGTTGTTTTTATCTAGCCTGCTTGGCTTTAGCAAACTGATGGTGTCCTTGTCATATTTTCTCATTTGATGTTCCAATTATATCTAGCAAACTAGTTTAGAACTGCAACTGTGGCTCCACCATCTATACAGTACTTTTACAATCACTCTGCGTAAAAAACTGGAGATGTTTTAAAACAGATTTTCTGACATAATGAAATGAAAGAGACTATACACGGTACCACTAATGGTCAATTATGCTCACAGGGTGACGGTGAAAGTGTTTTTTTTTTTTTATTTATAAACAGGGAAGCATATCTGTTACAATAATAATAACATTCGATATTTCAATGAAAGTGAAATTCCGAGAGGATGTATTCTGAGGCCGCACGCTGACATCCACCACCATTGAGGCGAGGAGGCCTACCGCACAACAACACAGCGGCATCTGTGTTCTATAGATGAATGTGTCACACATGAAAGAGAAGGCAGCCGTGCTGACACTGAGAAGGCAGCTATCCAGAGTGGAAAAGATCTACCGCCTTGATGAGGCAACGCAGGCACGTAGGCGTCAATATCTGGGAGCTCCATTTCAGTTCTCTCGCCACCTTAGCACACCCACCACCCACTTCTCTGCGCACACTTAGAGGACCGGAAAAAGAGGGATATGAGAGAGAGAGAGAGAGAGGAGGCGCCTATCTCCTCCAGATAGTAACCCTCTCAGAGCATTTATTTGTTCAGCAAAGAGGTCACGACCCTTCTTTTCACGGTGAACCTTTTTTTAGGAGGGAAGGAAACAAGGCTGGCAGTGTGGGCGTTAGCGGAGGTGAGCGGACAGGAAGCGGGCTTCCATCAGAGACTGGAGGACAGGGAAGTACTACGTCTGGCTGCAGCAAGACAAGCTAACAGAAGAGTCCCCCCTGCCCCCTCCTTCCCAGACCAGCCCTACCTCTGCCATCAGGGGAGAAGGGGGGTGTCAGGGTGATGGAAGTCAGGCCGTGTTCCTCTCAGCAGTTTCACGCTTGGTTTCATTTCATGCGGTGACATGGAGAAGAATAGCGCCTGGCTTCGTGACAGCCCAGGAACATCAATATGACAACAAGCACCTCCGGGCACTCTGTCTTTCTGCAGCTTTAACCAGGTTGATCCAGGAAATTACATTTGTACACTACCTGTTCTTCAGTGCTGCTTTAAAATATGTGAGCGATGCACACACACGGCATTGTTGCTATGCAAATCACAGACTAGTTCAAATCACACCGACCGTTCATATTAGTATGGAATAACGTGAATTTGTGATTCATTATTTAATGCACCTTCCGTTAGGTTATTGATGAAAGTTAGAGTCATCTCACGCTTTAAAGCTTTTCTCATTTCCCCTCTGCAGGTGTCTGCACCTCTGTCACACTGTCAGTTTCATACTTGAATATGTCCAAGAGGTTTTTGGCATACATATTTTGTTGGATGTACTAGTTGTATTTTATACCTCACTGCCATTCTGAAATAGGTTTTACGAGGTAAAACCAAAGCTATAATATTCTATTCAAGACGCTGCACCTGAGAGAGTTACCTGCCTTAGCAGGGCCCCCTGTCTTGACATCACATCAAAGGACACACACGCCAGACAGGCTCTGTGAGGATGACGACTGTTACTCACAGCCAGGCTGACCCACAGCCAACACCCTGACAAAACCTTAAAATACAAATAAATAAAAAGTGTATGCTAGGCAATATCTATAACATGAGGTGAAATGTTATGCATTTGAACCACCCTTTCATAAAGTCTGCGTTACAATTTTGTGCTACATCAAGTGGCTCTATACAACCATGTAAGCAAAGAACAGAGGATCTACGACTACAACACACAGAGCAAGTGTGATGTCACTATATGAAACCATTGTTTACTGCAATAATATTAATGTTTAACAGTTGTTTAGAGCACTTTTAAAAAGTGGAGAAAGAGATTCTGGAGAAAGATAGATAAACTCAATATCCAAACAAACACCTCTGCCAATAGTGCCACCCTCCGAAATGAACAAGCATTTCCAGCTAATCTCTTAATTACACCAATACTGTGAATGTGAACATTTGTAAAACCCACAAACAAAAAAATGCATTAAATAAAGGTTGTTGATTGCATTTTCCCCATGTCCGTACATTACACTGGAAATTTAAACTCATGAGTAGTCTGTAGTATTTGTTAATTTTCATATCCATGTCCTTATAAAAGCATTTGTAAATTACACCAAATTAGTGCTTGTGGAACAGTTTAAAACAGTTTGTTTTTAAGATAAGATAATAGCCTGAGTGTCTTCTTCATTTGCCATATGTAGAAATACAATTTAAAGAATAAAAATGTAAATGAATAATAAAAGAAAAAGCAATTTAGCAACCATCTAGGTGTCTCTCAATGTCTACTTTGGTTGTTCTGACATGCTCTGAATTTATGTCACGTTACGCTAAGTGAGACTGGTCTGGAGGTTCCTACAGCGGGAACAGAAAAATTGAAAAATCTGATTAGGAAACCATTCCTGTAAATGTCCACGCCAACTTGGAAGTTAGTGGCCAGAGTTCCTGCAGTAGAAAATCGCCTTTTGTCTGTGTTCCCATTTACAGAAGCAGGGCTGTTAAAGGTCAGTTAAAAGTCAGCTAAATGCTAAGCTAAAACACTGTCAAATTCAACAAATATCTCATAACATTTCGCTATCTTACCATTCTGTGCATGTAGGAAAAATAATCCCATACCTTACTGTAAATAGTAACATAAACAAAGTGTCAATCACTGCTCATATCAACAAAGCCATGGTACTACGCTTTGCTATACAATGCATTTCTATGTCTAAGGCTATACTGTTTGGATTTGAGCTCGAAGTTAGCAAGAATGACTAACCCTGCCTTATTTATTAAAGGGACACTAAATTGTTTTACAGTGCGCACACAGGTTGCCCACAGGTTAGCGCACAGCTAACAAGCTATAAGGAGATATCCACTGAAGAAAAAAAAATAAAAATAAAAAAAATAGTGTGTATATATATGGAATTAGAATCTCTTACCAAACATTTAAATTATTCTGAACATGTACATAAAAGCAGCCCAATGCTGCTGTTCTGTGCAAAAACTTGTTATAGCATGTAGTTTAAGAAACAAAAAAAGGCCATCTTAAAATGCACAAACCATGTTTGTTGCATAAGCATTGGGCTTGGGTATTATGACAAATACATAACGTGTCAATTTGTGTGCACTCCATGTCACAGTTTGTCTACAGAATATTTAGTTCCATTTTGTGCATAAGGGAAAATAACTGAAAACCAGTTTATATTATTTTAAACTTCAATTAAGCATAATAGCAACCATTAGACCCTTTTAATATGTACTAATATACATCAGGCAGCCAGCACAGCTTGCTCACATTGGCACAGACTCGACATGGGTCATAATTCCTTTCAAATAACCAGTTTGCCTTGGCACACCTGTTAATAACACACTTTCCCTTCCACAGAGTTTGCTTATTTTCCCACCGCCTCCGCCTCCTCACAGCACTAAGGCACTTCAGGTGTGGGGGCTTAATCAAAGCAGGGAAGATTGATATTCTAGTCAGACCGCTGGGCTACTCCTGCCGGCTCCTTAATGCGAACGAATCTCTGAAGTCAGCGTGCAGTTCCCTATTACACACACGCACACACACACGCACACACACGCATGCTGGAATGCTTAAATAGTGGCTGGTTCAGAGCTAAGCAAGGTTACAGAGTCAGGAGACGGAGAGGTTTTGAATGACGTGGGCTGCTTTATAAAGCAACAGACAAAGTGTGCATCCTCTTTCAGTACGTCCCTAGGCAGAGAGAGGGCAAACGTAAACACAGAAGGTCATCAGAGGAATACGTATCCGACGTGTCAAAGTGTCAGAGTGCACAGATAAAGGGGTCGGCATGAGAGGCTGATCTAGCTTTCTAGAGAGACGCCGGAGCCATTCCTCTATTCGACGAATGCCAGCGAGTGTGCTGAGCGTTATCCGGAGCGGATACAAATGCCTGAAGCATCTCGGTCAGCGTCGTCATCCATTACGGTTAAATATCTGTAAGCACATCCGGTGTGGCCTGAAGCCGCTATGCCTGCCTGGTGAGCTGTCAGCACTCAAATGTTAACAACAGTCGCGGAAGGGCGGGAAAATGCTTGATGACTCATGAAATCATTGCACTGAACTTCATCGGCAGCTGAGCTGTGAGTCCAGGACTCCATGGACACCTGGGGTTTAAAAAGCGTCAAGTCGCTGATGGAATATACTAGTGAATTCACCCCTGGTTCTTTGTACCTATCTTTGTTTTCACTAAGTGGTATTACTGGCTGGAGTGTGCCATTGTCTGCTACTATATCAATACTCATACAATTGAAAGGCTGAAGCATTATTTTGTTGACATTTCCACTGAGAGCTATGGTCAAAGCACAAGGGGAGGGGTAGAGAACAATTTACCCATAGCTGTGCTTAGCAGGGGAGGTGTAGAGAGC
Source organism: Typhlichthys subterraneus (assembly GCA_027564835.1). Classification (NCBI taxonomy): domain Eukaryota; kingdom Metazoa; phylum Chordata; class Actinopteri; order Percopsiformes; family Amblyopsidae; genus Typhlichthys; species Typhlichthys subterraneus. The sequence goes on along the minus strand of JAODUH010014573.1, from coordinate 1,412 downwards.
TGTGGAAACCTGCACCATTCAGCAACATCGAGGGCAGCTCAAGATATTACAAGGAGCACGGTGAAAATAAAATACACTAGCCTCTACAATATGAAACACAGAGTCAATAACAATAGTGACAGAGATACATGTACACATGTAACCAACATTAGCATGAACGGGTAAGGATTAAAACAAGTGTGTTTAACAGATTCAATTTTTGCAATTTTCTTTCTGAAGAGTTATAGAAATGTTTGCGCCAAGCTTGAGGTCTACATGGAGGTCATTCTAGGACCAAGGGGCATAATAAACAGACTCCTCTTTCCACCATCTGTCCTAACATGGGGTACCTTGACATGCAGTCCACTGTTACATCTTAAATTATGTATACTTTGTGCAGTTATAAACTTTGTGATAGTGACATATGTAGGTAGTATTCCATTTTCCAAGAATGGTCATATATATATATGCATTGTTGTAATATGCGTATACTACGGGATGTCCAGTGTACCAAACTGTATAAGGTACAGCTTGATGTGTCATATAGCCTGCTTTAGTAATATATCTGACGGCAGCATAATACAATGGATCGAAATGGGATAAAGTGGTAAATGATGTCACTGTAATTAGTTGAGGTGACAGACAATGTTTTGTAATGCTGATTGTAGCACAAGGTGACACAAATTGATTAGTGCCCTCAATGAAACTATAAACTCTACTCTACGAAGAGGATTTATTTATGGTGATGAAGCAAGATGGAACTGAAAAAAGGTTTGTAGTTTACCATGCTATTTGGACCACATTGCCCTTAATAAACCTACAACACTAATAGCCTCTTCAACATAGAAATGAGTCTGTACAGATCTATAGCGTTTCCCTTAATAAAATAATCCCAGGGGTGTAACGACCTCTGTCCAGTCAATGGTGCCCCGTGTCGGATGCCTTCGCTTTGCTTTAGACCCTTAAACATTTGTTAGTACGTTCATGAGTCATGGAGTGTGTACCGGTACTTTACTTTCCAGTAGTAGATTGAATACTGTACACTATAGTGAGGTTGACAGAGGTCAGGCTGACTTAGAAAAAAAACATTCCTCTGTGGTGGGAGAGCCATACCGTGGTGGCAGGTAGTAGGGCAAAACCTCAGACCAGGTGGTGAAACATCAAAATCATCTCCATAGCTGCACACAGCGTCTGAAGATTGACACAGTCCACTGCAATTGCCCAGAGGCCGTGGGGTGCTTTCTATTTTGTACATAAACTTTCTTTGAGCCCGGGAATGAACTGTGAAACAGCATAGATGAAATAAGCCAGTACACTCAATATCACCACACATACAGTACCTCCCTGGAGAGTGTGACCTTTCCTGAACAGAAACTCTCTGCATCACTGGATATTGCATAACAACTTGGAGGCTCCATTGATGTATATATATA
>JAODUH010014562.1:17649-27675 GCA_027564835.1 Typhlichthys subterraneus | reverse complement strand
TAAATTTTCAGCAAAATTGGAGATGGTCGAGCGTGGAAGTTTCTCAAAATCTGACCACTTGACATGGAATGACCCTAGTATCTATTCAACATAAGATACTCCGAAATCAATAAGCACTAGGAACATTGAAAACAGGCTAGACCTTAGCTGCTGATATTTGGCTATGTGGATCTCGCAGCCTTTAATTATTTTCTTCGTTTCCAAAAATGTTTTTCTGAACGATTTCTTCACACACACCGTGTGGGCTTGGCCAAGTTGTAGCAAATTATTTAATCAGTTGCAGCTAGCTGTGCAGCTAGCTGGTTAGCAGCTAGCAGCGATTAGCATAAATGCTACGTTTGGGCAAAATTATACGTTACGGCTATGTGAGATACTAGAGATACTGTGCACTACATCAGAGTGGTTGTGTGCAGTGGTAGCTGTAAAGTAAAAGACAGGATGGTTCTGTATGCTACATTATGTGGCTTTGTTGAGCACAGTTGGGATGGAGCAGCCTAGCTACCATAGCCTAGTTTATTCAGCTCGACACTTTTCCGTGCTCTCTCATTTTTATCTCCAAAAACCAAAAACGGTGGTATTGCACACACTGTGCACAGAATGTGCACCAAGACACATGGTTTAATATTTTGAGCGGAAATATGATATGAATGTGCTACTGGACAGGAGTGGCACCGACCAGGAAAGCATGCTAGCTGTCCTGCATCATGATATCTCCAAATGTAATGGATACTATTTTAGATGTCTACTATTGGCTTCTGACTAGTAACTATTCCAATAGTTACTAGTAAGTATTATTAGATACTAGTATATATTCTTTAGATACCAGTATATATTCTTTAGATACTAGTATCTATTTGAATAGTTCCCAGTAACATTTTATTTCTTACTAGTACCTATTTATTTTTTACATGTCATTGATAATGTATGGTACAAATTACTGATGGTTCAATTTAAAATGTTACTAGTAAAATGAGAATAGATGCTAGTAACTATTGTATTAGATACTAGTATCTAAAGAATCAAGAATATAGTGCACGATACAAAGTACGAGAATTTTACGATGAGTATCGGCCCAATACGAGCACTAACGAGTAGTATCGTTTCATCTCTATTACTTAGCCTAACCCTAAGCTTCATAATACCGTGTTTTTTTTTTGTTTGTTTGTTTTTTTTTTGTTTTTTTTATTGTATTTTGTTATTTTATTGTAAAGCACTTTATGGCCCATTGTCTTTGAAAGGTGTTTTATACATAAACATGGCTTACTTACTTGGTCCTGTCAGTGTCACACTGGACTAGCTCTTAGTGGCACAATGTGTAAGCCTTTGTGCATTGTGGACACACTGTGACCACCTCCTGTCTCCACAGGTTGGCGACATCGTCAAGGTGACGCGGATGAACATCAGCGGCCAGTGGGAGGGAGAGGTGAACGGAAGGCGGGGTCTCTTCCCGTTCACCCACGTGAAAATACTGGACCCCCAGAATCCCGACGAGAGCGACTGACCTCGGCGGTTTGCCTGAGCCCCCTCTCCTGCATCCACCTTCACCCGAAAACCCCGCGGGTCGTTTCTACCCCCACCCGCCAGTGTCACTACGGTTGTGCGCTTGCCTGCCTGCCTGCCTGCCTGCCTGCGGGCTGCATCACGATGGGACCCCATCTGTTGTCATGCCAACCATCGCAAGGCTTTCTGACTGTTGACAGCTGTGGACCTGACCCCCTTCCTCTCCCTCACAACTTTCCCAGTCCCCAATTTCCTGGTTGTAGGCTGGGCAATGAATTTTTACCTTGGTGTCCTTTTCATTTACAGATTAGTGCGTGCGTGTCTGTGTGTGCGTGTATGTGCACATGCTCGTGCACTTTTTTAGTTAGGGGTGTGCACAAACTGCACAAGTAGGGCCACTATTTGGGGTGCCAGTATCTCAATACTGTAATCACAATGTTTGGAAGTTAATGTGCATTACGTCATTGTAAATCAGGGAAGAAGTGATGGTGTGGGCTTTTACATGGCCTGTAACATGCTTAAATGGTCAGTACATCCATTGCAGTACATTTAATAGGCTATTATGATGCATTATTTATTCTGCATTACCTAGAACAGGGTGCCTCGAAGCAGTTGGACAAGTTAATATCTTGAGGATAGTTGTTGACTAATGAGTTACTTTTACATGGAATAAAATTGAGTCGTGTTAGTGTTTAAGAATATCTGCTAATGCTGGCTAGTTTTTGTGTACGTCAATGACGTTTAAAGAGTAGACATCCACATAACGCTAACTTGTTAACTTGCGGTGCGTGGTTACATTAGCACCCAAACTGTGCGGCCATGGTAACATAAATGGAACGGGCAGATAAAAGCACACAATGCAGGCAAAAACATCAGATTAATATGTATTTGGACAAATCAAGATTCAGTCACTAGCTGGAACTGTGCTGAGAGCAGCATGTGGTCACGAAGCGATGGTCACAGGCAAGCATTTGCTAAATGCTTTGGTTAGAAAGCTGCCCCTAGCGTTAACCATTCAAACCTCAGCAGATTTTGGATAGAAAAATACGAATTATTTTCAACTGAATGCACATCCCTGTGTGTGTGTGTGTACTATGATTATTGCCACATTTTACAACTGGTCTTTTTGTCAAAATATTGCGATGCATCATAAGCTGCGTGTTAACCGATGCGAGCATTGTTTTGTTGGACAAGTGAATGTTCCAAACCTGAGGAGAGCACTGAGGCATGGAGGAGCTAACCACCATTTTTACAATGAAACTATCAAGTCACTGGTGTAGCTTTCCTTTCTTGTTTAATTGAGTTAAACTGGCACAAGCACACGCACCATATCGAACTGAGCCGAAGGTATTTGGGTTAAAGAGTTTTCTGTTGTGCATGTGACTTGTGTTATGAAGACTAGAGGTCTCATGCATCCTCTTAAGACAAACTGACAAAATGGCCCACAAGTGATTTCATCTCTTTGTATTATCTGTGATGTATGATTAGTGACGTTTATGTTTTGACACTCTGCTGATGTGTTCCCTAGCAACCTACACCACCTATCTGCCAGGCATTTAGAAGACAGACGAATGCTCCCCTGCTCTGACTGCAGTGATGTACTTAAAATCCAGGTTATTTCAGGTACATGTGTCCCTCAAGCACCGTTGATCTGAAGCCGTAAGGGCATTGTGAGGTTGGCAATTCCCATTGTTGTGCGCATTAATGCTTGAGAAATGCAATTGTATGCATGTGTGGCCTCCAATTTTTTAAAAATTGTTTTAACTGATGTAATACTGTCTGATTAGGAATTTATTCAATGGTAATATTGAGTTCAGTGCCAATGTTTCTTTTTTTGGGTGCAAACTTAACTTCTGGTAGCTCAGAGGAGAGCTTAATAACAGTGCCACCTTTTTTTTATTGAGAAATGTGTATGGGCTAGTGTGAGAGTCATTGCATTGTCTAGATCTCTGCTGTAAAGATGAACCCCTCCCTTTTAAGGCATTGCTCAGCCTTCCATTATTGTGCAACTTGAAAGTGTACCACCCAAGCCCCGCCTCCTTATTTTTTGTGTTGCCAGTTTAGCCAGTGGAAGCATTTTTATTTAGACCATTGTTGAGTGTAGAAGTTTGACCGATGGTGGCTTTTTCAAAAGGGATAAAATGCCTGCTGGTTGCCTCTGTGCATGACCTCTTGGCCATGGAGTGAACTCCTGGTCAAATGCTGCTTAATGTCATTTCTTATTTCCTTATTAAATAACTAAATGTACCTTTTCACGTAATGCCCTCATGTCTGTGACAAAAAACCAGTGTTTGTTTTTCCTGGTTACCTGCCATAAACCTTACTAACTGAGGATATTCATCATGCTTCAGATATGTTTTTGTAAAGGCATTAACAGTATTACTGTGCTCTGTTCTCATGATCTAGGAAAGCCTCTGTGTTTTACCCAAGAATGGAAAAAGAATTGTGCCTTTTATTTTCTTAGACCATTTACATGTGTTAATAATTGCCATTGGTTAACACCCGTGCTGGTATGGACCCTATGTACAGAACACAAATAAAATGTATACTTCTTTAAAGTTGCTCTGATTGTCCCCTTCATAGAACATGTTTAGCATGCGTCATGGGAAGTTGTGTTCTGCTCCGTGGGAGGGACTGTGTTTGCGGGCAGGCCGCCGGCTGAGGGTTGTGTATGTTGAGCGTGCGATGCTTGTTCGTTGCCTTATTTCCATCAGTTCCCGTTTTGATTCTGGCTGTGCCCAGGAGAAGGGAACCAATTAATACATTTTAATGAGGTTCTAATAAAAGAGCCTGCGTCTTAGTGACCTGACAACGAGGAATGGAAACTTTTTCAAGGGCAGGCTTCCAGATGGTCTGTTTTCATGGCATTGCGGTAACATACTAATATCCAGTGAAGCACAGTTCAAATTGTCACTTCAATAATCACTTACAAACCTGTAGGGAATAATAATGCACAAATTAATATGCTGTGGGAGTAATCCATTCTACATGGACCCACCCAATTGTGGAATAAATTATCTTTTCTGTTTAAAGATATATGGATAAATGTACTATAATGTGTTAATTTTAATGCAACACAAAATATGTACACCTGGGTTATGTTAAAATGGGCTACAGGCACATAATTGTGACATATTCCTCTCTTAACCCTCATTGACATGCACTGACTACCAGATAGAATGCCAACACATTTTTACCAGTGCGTTAACCTGTGTCTCAAGAAAGGTAGTGAAGACCTTGAGGACATTGTTCAGACTATTTGCTTTGCTTTCTGCGCTGTTGTCTGATTCCAGTATTGAACTCTGGGAAACGTCAGCCAGTGTCAAACAATTCCCCGAGCGCTATCTGACAGTCATGGTGTGGATGGAGTTTTAGGTGGGAAATTTGTAAATGTAAAACAAGTATTCTAAGCGTTTGACATCTCATTTTCACTATACTTTCGGAGGACTGTCATCACTAGGAAGATAGCCTTGTTGTGACGGAGAGGTGATGCATATGAGCAGGTGTATATGTGGTATGTGGGACAGCAGTCTGCCTTTAGCTGCGGTTGCCAGTCCATCAGGAATCATGGGCATAAAATGGGACTCCCATTGCTGATATAAAGTAGATTACGTAACTGTCTCTTAGCCTAGTAGCTGGGGATGTGAAGCCCTTATGATGTGCAATGCTGAGGTAAATGGTAAAGCCCTGAGGTGCTTTTACTTCCAAGCACATTTTATTTTATCATACATTAATAATGTTGTTTATGGGCCTGAGGTTCTTTGCCTACATGCCATGCTTATCATTACATCTGATTATTTCCAAGATGTCTTAATCTTAATCTAGTCTTGCTTTTAAAATAGGTATAATGTTTACTGTATTGTGTGACAATAATCATTTTTCTCCTGTGGCCTTTTATTATTGGTCTTTTGTTAGTTTGCCAATAAACCCATTCAATGTAATAATTTGGCCTGTTATAGGTTGTGTCCGCAGCTTGAATGATTACAATGAATCTATTAGTGTACCATATCCCTCCTATGGGACTTAAAATGTGTAAGTAGCTTGTGGTGGAGGTTTATAAGTCAGGTTAATTTTATATATATAGCCCTTAATCACGTTGCAGTCTCAAAGGGCTGTACAACATACATTACACACCCCTTAACCTGCTTATACCTCTGTTTGTGTGGATGTGTGTGGCACCACATGGTCCATACAAGCCTTTTGGACTGTGCATTACCACTAACACCCACACGCTACACAGCTTTGTGTGGTATACAGAATGTGGGAGTGTATTGTGAGTATATAACGTGTAGATGAAATGTTCTAATCAATAAGACCAATAATGCTTACATTACTGGATAATTAATGCCAATAGCAAGTGAATCAGATACAAAATGAGTCCAATGCAGGTAGTGAACTAGGCCTGCAGTCTCAGAACTAATTTTCCAAGTAAATCCTGACTAACCCATATACAGGAATACCTGTCAGCTACAACATTCATATAGTCGGTCTGTAACAACCAACGTGTCCAGACCTGGTGAATTGTCCTTGAGCATAATGTGAAATACCAAAGTCGCTGGCTCCTTTAAAGAAAGGAGCAAAACCCGTCGCTGCGCAGTAGCTGAATGGCAAATTAATTGTTCTAGAAAATTCCCCCCCTGCAGTCTTAGAAATATGCTCTCTCAAAACATGTACAGTAGGCTGCACACCTTCATGCTCTTTGCCAGGGAAACGAGGCCATTCGTACAACATTCACTGACCCATCTTAGTATGTTTGTTCCTGCATTCCCTCTTTAGCGTGGTGGTTTCATTGTCCTTCTGCCTCTATCGATAACCGTTTAATTTGTATGGGGCCATCTCTCTTAAGCTTTAGCTTTCTTATTTGTGCGCTCTTGCTCTATTTATTATTAGTATGCTGTCTTATTTTACTGTGCTCACCCTACTGTCCTCCCTTCTAGACTCAGTAGTCAAGACATTGAGTAGTCCTATTGATTTGGAAAGCAATAAAAGGCAGGAGAGTTGTGTATTAATTGCTTTAATGTCAACGTTTATTGTACGGTAGTGGTTATAAACTTGCATGTAGCTGCTGTAGATATTGATGACTATTTTGTTTATTGCCTTTGTGAAACACTTTAAAGTCAGAAAGTTAACTAAGGATGCTTAGAACTGAAGTCAGACATAATGATTCTACATAATCTATAATATCTCAAATTTAGAAATAATTTTAGAACAATTTAATATACAGTATTTCATTGTATTTCCTCTGCAACATGTATGAACATCAGGTCATGCAAGAAGTTTTAAATTCAAAAATGTAATATTGACTATAAATAATCATTACATAACATACAATATTTATTTTGACAACCTAATTCATGTCACAGTAAATTGTTACATATACACAGATACATTTATACAAATATTCGCCATAGTGTTGCCGTAGAAATTAAAATTAAAGAGATAGTGTCTCATTACCTTCGTATTCAAAAAAGTAGGTCAAACCCCCTTTACATATTTCTATTTGCTTAGAAAATGCATGTCACACAAGATGACACTCGATAAAAGCTCAACATCATCAATTGTAAAAAAAAATGTCCATGTATTTACTCCATGTTTTTGATTGTGGCCAATGGGGGGGGTGGGGGGGGGGGGTCAAAGTTCACCAGCACGAATAGGAAAACAGCGGGTACTGGCTCCACTCTGACACGTTGCCGTGGTGATGGTAGGTGCCGGTGGCGTGATTGGGTGAGGGGTGGACCAAGGTGTGCACCTCTCCCCACTGGCACCCTCCCTGCTCCGGGGGGTATACGGGGTAAGCCCCCATTCCTGGGTTGGTGGGTGCAGCCCCGTTGGGGTATCTGAGGTCCCGGGCCCTCTGATAATGTCCTGGCACCGTGGCCACATCTGGGAGGGGAGACTCGTAGCCTCGGTACGCATCACAGTCATCCTGCACGATGCAGGACGGGGATGGCCGTCTGCTATAGTCAGCAGATCTGGATGGAGAAGGAACGTGTGTTAAGACGCGTTCACACACACACACACACACAGCTTAACTGTACTGATCTCATTATGCATATTTACTGTACACAATGCTTTGGATTGTGTCGTTATGGAGTTTACATGTGGATGTCTCAATAAAGTTGAAATGAATGTTGATGTAGGCCTAACTAAGAGAGTTGTGAAATTGAATGTGATTTAATAAAATAAAATAATACTTGGTGTCAGTAGGTACCAATGGAAAATGTATAGAGTTTGTCTCCCTTTAGTAGAAAAATTATTGTGGACAACTCAAACTAGTAAAGGGAACCTTTCAGTTCAGTGATTATTACTTCTTGAATGTAATAACAGGAAGTGCTTTGAGTGAGTTCTGGCTTTGCATCAACCTTAAATCTACATAAATGAGTCTATATATATATGGGTTTTTATGGGTTTTTAAATACATGCTGACACTTGTTGACCTTCCAAAGTACCCGCTAACAACTGCTCCAAATGAACATTCATGTGAACTCATATGCAAATACAGTGCTGTGTGCTGGCAGATGGGGTACCCCTGAATGAGGCAAATGCGCAAACTAAATGTAGACTTGCTGTTTGTAAAGTAATCCACTCTGACAAGTGCTCGTGTACTATCTACCTCTATCACTCTCAGCGTGGGCAGATCAACGCTGCTAATGTTTGTAAGGTCGCTACGCCAGAATGAGGCTGTGGGTGGGGCTTACAGCTGATACCGCTTGATTTCATTTTGAGATGTTTTGGAGATGTTGTTGAGAGGATTGGCCTGTGTGGGCGTTTGCAAATGAAGTGTTTCTGAAGATAACATCTCCCGCTCCGCGCGCACACACACACACACACCTGTGGGGCTGGTAGGAAGTGGAGGTCGGCACCATCTGTTCTTCGCTGTAGTCGTTGCCGTGGAGCTCCAGAGGCTCTGAGTGGAGGCGGTCGGGAGTGGTAGCCCAGCGCCAAACATTGCGGCCCTCAGTCAGTAGCTCTGTGCACAGGCTCTTCCCTTGCTTGGTTGACTGGTAGACCGAGGGTGCCCTCTCCAGGTCTTAAAGAGAAATGCAGTGTTTAGTGAAATTCTCATTGGCAAAAATCTGATGTTTTCATAAAATACATTCTGTATTTATTAAGTGTGATTACATTACAGTATAATGTGATTAAAAGTCTGCACTTTAAAATATACAAAACACTGAATATAATCTGATTAAAGGTCTGAACTTTAAATGTACAGTAATTAAAACTTAACTTTGATTAGTTAATAGCACAAACATGGTACTAATACGGATAATGTCTAAACATGACTAATACAGTGACTAAATAACAGCATGTAAATGAACAATGGACATTTGGTTTTACTTGGAGGACTTTTACACAGGTCTTCCCCATTCAGTTTAGATTTCTTTCCACTTCTGTTGGGACTCTTGCTTGATCGGCACCTAAGAAAAGAAAATTAAGAGTTTTTTAATTTAAAATGTATAAACCAACATAATGACCTGAAATGATTAACAAAAAGTTCTAATACATTTGCTGGATAGTGTGTTGCAAAACATACTGTACATATCCGAAGCCATTTTAAAATTACGCATGAATAATGCCTTACCTTTTACCATGATAATGTGTTCCTCCTTCTCTGAATCCCTTAGCAAATGGGTTGTGGTCAATCTTCAATTTTGTAATCTTTCAAATGGAGAGAAATACAGCATCACATAGTGTGTTGCTCAAACAACAGATATGAATGATAATCGTGTACATTGTCAGTCACCTTGATGTTCTGGTAGGCGGTGACTGCGGTGAAGGACGTCTCGGGGAAGGAGAAGGTGTGGTAGTGGCCCCAGTGCATAGTGTAGGGGCTGTCTGCCTGGATCACGTGGAACCGCGGGTAGTAGCGATGCATGGAGTGCAGAATGATCTATAGAGAAGGCAGAGGTATGCATATTGTGTGGGGCAGATGTGTAGAGAGGGGCGCCAGCCACTAGGGGCGCACACTCTCTGGTTTTCTCATGTTCTCATAACGCTCACTTGGCTTTGCCACATTTCCTCTGACTGGGTGGAGAGAAAAAAATACACTTGATCTTATATTAAATAAGGACAGGAGAAATAATGCTTATCTTATCACCACCGTCCATGTATAACAGTGGTCGCCGTTAGTAACAGTGGTAGCTAAGCACCGGGCTGCCTTACATGGCCGTGCTGGTCCAGGGTGTTGTTGGTGAGCTTCATCTTGAGGAAGGAGAGGGAACGCTTCATCCAGTGGCTCCCCGTAGCCGGGGAGTCAGGGTGCAGGTACGTCCGACACGGAGGCTGAGGCTCCGCCTTGCCTGCCACCTCCCACTGCTCCTTGTTCCACTAATGGGGTGTGAAGACAAGCAAGGCTGCACTGCTGTAGTGACCATGTTCACACTGTGCACACGATGTGCTGCACTGCTGTAGTGACCATGTTCACACTGTGCACACAATGTGCTGCACTGCTGTAGTGACCATGTTCACACTGTGCACACGATGTGCTGCACTGCTGTAGTGACCATGTTCACACTGTGCACACGA
>JAODUH010014562.1:0-17549 GCA_027564835.1 Typhlichthys subterraneus | reverse complement strand
ATGTGCTGCACTGCTGTAGTGACCATGTTCACACTGTGCACACGATGTGCTGCACGGCTGTAGTGACCATGTTCACACTGTGCACACGATGTGCTGCACTGCTGTAGTGACCATGTTCACACTGTGCACACGATGTGCTGCACGGCTGTAGTGACCATGTTCACACTGTGTACACGATGTGCTGCACTGCTGTAGTGACCATGTTCACACTGTGTACACGATGTAGATTCATGTTGATAGGTTAGCGTTTACATTATACGTATTATATTACATTTCACATGCTGTGTGCACACATGTAGTGTACATATATATTCACTTAGTATGAATGACGTTGTTTATCAGTGTATGAACACTGTGCACAATTTTGAAGCAATGTGAGCATTCTGTGAACTTGACGACGGCGACAGTAATTCATGCTGAATTGAATCAGATTTAAATGAATCCCCCACACACATGGTGATGAGGCACAGTAAGCCTCATTGAAAAACATGCCCAGTATTTCTTTTGTCCTTTCATCTGTGTGCTAAATAGCCAATCCATGTCCGTGATACCAAATGGGCTGGGACTGATTGCTCCCCATTCACTCTGATAGGCACAGAGAGACATGGAGAAGAGATGCTAATTTATCAAGTCTCTAGCTGGGAATAGACAAACAGGAAGCGATAAAAGTCTTTGATATGGAGCTGATATGGTGATTGGTCTAGTGTGGTGTGGCTGTGAACTGGATGCAGATGTAAATACTATTTACATCTCATTGTTTCAGTAACCATTCTGAAACATGCAAAATTAAAGCTGATAATGATTTTTGACAAGATGGGTTTCCGTACCTTGTATTTGAAGTTGTCCACAGGAACCATGTCCACCATAATGACATAGTTGGTGTAAGGTTTGAGGCCAGACAGGCTGATGTTGCAGTGTGGAAACATTCTCCTAACGGAACATAAACACACAAACCAGCGATGAACTCTCATTCAATAACTGAAAATAGCTTCTGCTTGTAAACACAAATATTCACACATCACAGAAGCTCTGGTTTACAATCAAACATCAATGAACAAACAACAGCAGGAATACCGTGACACTGAATCACATTGGACTATATACATCTCTGAAGAAACAAGGGGAAAATTAATGAATGCTCATGGAAGATGACATGCAGGCAATGTTTTTCAGTGGTGTTACCTTCCATGTTTGGCGATGATCATCTCTGTGCCAAGGCTGTGGAAAGACTTCCAGAGATCTGCATTCTCCAGGGTCATCGTGATGCTTCCCTGCTGGGACTGGCCAGACACTGGCTGGGACTGGGGTATACTGGTGTTAAACTTGGACTCTGTGAGGAGACATTCAGGTGTGAGAACAGGAATACATGAGATGTATGGATTCCCACTTGAGCCCTCCCCCAACGTGCACAAAGTACAGTCAAAATAGTAATGTTCTATGATTCTTTCAAATGTGAAACCGTTTTGGATCAAATATTCATGTTCCCACCACACATCACAGTAAAACTCCACTTTTATTTACAGCAGCATGTGCTTTTCCACTAACTGTCACATGCTTTATGAAATGTCACATTTAGTAAAAAGAACACCTTTTCGTAAGAAATTGCATCTTAGTTCTACATCCTTAATTATTCTAGTTTGTTCTAACATTAGAGGGAAGAAAGGTTATTTTAATTTTTCAAAAATAATATTTGAGTAACAGATTATCACGAATCATGTGGCAGGAAGCAGAAAAGAAGCTATACTATTCCAGTGTCAATTCCATCACATCATTGATCAATGAATCCTTGTTTGCCCCTGTGACATAACTTACCAGTGGCGTGTTGCATTCTGTTGATGCCCCCCAGCAGAATCAAGTGGAAGAGCTTTGAAAAAGTGCATATATTGCTATTCCCTTGCAGTGAAATCAAATATCACAGTATTGTGTATACAGTAATGCTCCCTCTGTTTGGATCCTCTAGCAACCTCTCAGAGCTTGCTCTGGGCAAATCCTTATATTTGCATGTTTGTAAGGTCCAAACCTTGACCTTCATTGGTCATCGCAGAAGGAAGAGGGTGGGGTCAGGGCACACAGAAGTGATAGGTCAACCCCATTAACTGGTGTCTAACCCTTTGAAGTAAGGCCACAATGAGGGGGGGGGGGGGGGGGGGGGGCCCCCCCCCCCCCCCCCCCCCCCCCCCCCCCCCCCCCCCCCCCCCCCCCCCCCACACTGGGGCAGTATGCATATATAGAGTGTAGTTGTTGTCTGGCATTTGTTCTAAGAGCACACATAGAGGATTCAGAGCACAGGAAACACTAGCTCACACAGACTGGCAGTCTGCATGGGTTAACACCCAGTCATACCGCTTCACCGCTACTATAGCATGGTGCGTGTGACAAGACTACCTAACTGTCAATCTAAAATAAATATATACAGGCTGGTTTTCTGCCCGTGTAAATATGTACTGTATAGAGCATGTTTAATGTTCTGATCAATCTTCTTTATTATATATAAACTTTTACACATTACACTTGTACTATATATGTATTACATTACAGTTAGGTTCAATATATTCCTGAACCAAACCTAAACACACACACACACACACGCACACGCACACGCACACACACACACACACACACACTGGGGGCTCCCAGCGTTGCAGGACAGCCCACCAGCTTTTAGCCTGCAGTCAAGACTTGTGTATTGAAAACAAGATGGCAGATAGGCCAGGAGACCACAGGGGAGATTGCATCTGGCTCTGAACTTGACAATGGCAGGCTGTGCTGGTTAATCCTATGGGCCACTTGTCCCCCCCCCCTACACACACACACACACACACACACACACACACAAGTGTCCTGTTAGCAGTTAGCAGCCTTTTAGCATTGAATGAAGAATGAAGAGTAGGGGTTCGATAGCATGGACACACAGACAATACCATACTGCAGAACTACAAAAGAATTCCACAATAACGTTTAATTATCGTATAGTATACCTATACATTTTGTGGACATAAGTTACATATAATCTTTAATTAGACTGGAAGCGGCAATAGTAGAAATATAATTTGAATATGTGTCTCTAAAATGTTTCTGCGCAAATACAAAGTCTAAAGGCCAATATACATTCTACATTTAGTTTATTAGCACCCCAAGAAAAGTTATTGTTGTCCAGGAATGTTGCATATAGCTTTTGGTTAATACTAAAACTGAAAGTTGAGACATGATCACTAAACCATACAGCACCCTAAACCACATCTGCAAACACATTCGCACATTTGCTGTTTGCAAGTCTAAATTACACAGGGCATAGTTCTCCGCTGACCGCACCTACTCCTCTCATGTGCTAACACAAATAGTTAAACTGTTCATTTGAATCAGTTAGATGCAAATGAGGAGCTGGCTCCGGTCATATAAGGGCCTTTTGCCCCATTTCCCATCAACTGTAATTGTGTAATATGCTGTATGTGAGTAGATCGATGTTACTGCAATAATAACGCACAACAGGAGCAGTTTAGAGAAGCTCAGGAATAACATTGCATTTAGAGTAATACCTCTAAATGCTGTACATATAGAGACATTGTATATTGCATGATACTGTGCTGTACTATCAACCATGCCCTTTGTGCAAGTAAAGGCATGTAGACATATAAACACACTTGCAGAGGCATAAGCTGTGTGTCTTGTATGAAGAACAGTTGAAATGTTGTGATCAACACAGTTAGATAGATAGATAGATAGATAGATAGATAGATAGATAGATAGATAGATGTTTTTATATGTACGACACATTTATAGTATAATGTAGTAAAGAACAAGCCCTATTTCAGAAACACCTTCTATTCAGGTAAACAGAATAACTGCCCTTCGGTCTCAATCTTTCTAATTCGAGTGTAGGCATGTTGAAACATTCCCTGCAAATCAACCTCAGTGTGGATGTTGGAATACAGCACTTCTGTCTGTAGACCGTCACCACTGAAACTGCAATTCAGGTCTAAACTAAAATGTGGGACACTACTTCAATGACATCTTTAATAATAATGTCACTAAGATTTCAAACATTTGTGTGAGAATGTCTTAAAAAACATCTGCACATTGTATTGCCAACATAATAGCAATAAATAGCAGTGTCAAATAAGCAACTTTTTATATTTTAAAAAATTTGCAATGCAACATTTTGATTGCCCCGATTATATTGAATGATAAAAACCTTCAAAGCATCATGCAACATAGTGCTATTATACTGTATCTATTAATATTATATAGTCTATCAGGTCTGCTAATCAAAATTACTGTGAAAATGACGCTTCCTTGTGAGTCAGATTTACTATATACTAGAGCAAGGCCCACAATTAGCATAGCACATTTAGCTGACAGCTAAATGACAGCTTTGTTTGTATTGCAAACAAAGAAAAATTATAATGCCTGAACATGATGCAGTTTCATTATATAATGGCCAAATATATTCAATTGAGTTGTGGGCTTGGCATGTATCCACACACACACAAACACACAAGGCCTATTACCTGAGCAGAATTTTTATTTTTCGTCCACATAAGCCCTTGGTGGGACTACTCCTTAATTGGGTCATATATTTCATTTTTGAGAATAGGCACAAAATAATGGAAACCACATTTGATTGATACCATTTTGGTGAGAACACTACACACTACAGCATATTGAATTAAAATATGAATACGTTTCCAAGATCTACAAACTAGGTGTACTATCTATTTTGCATTCTCTTCTCTACTACTGTGCAATAATCCTTGTTTTCTTGTTACATCATGGTGTCAGAGTACCCATTTAAACAGTCTCATGTGCACCAAAGTCTGCTGAATGTCGTGCTTATTTCAGGATCTGTGTCTGGGTAGTTTAAACCATTTGTTGTTTTACACCTTTCTTGCTTTATAAGCCTACATTTTTAATACAGTGATTTTGGCGAAAGAAAATTTCACAATAATTTTGTTTTTTGTTTTCCGACTTAGGCAAGCAGCCGTCACGGTTTATTCAATGACGCTTGGAATTTAAAAGTTCTACAAGTTTGGCTATATTCTGAAAAGCATAAGCGGTGTGGTTTTAGCGATATTTTCAAGAAAGCGGTGTCTTTTTGCGGTTCTGAGATAACTACACGGTATCTACACAAGCAATTGCATATGCTGCCGGACACACTTTGTTGACTGGATTGAGCCCTCATCGAATGCAAACCTGAAACATACTTCTAAATTTGACTCCTCGAGAGCACAGGCAAGCATAATAACCATATTAATATATTCTTTAGATTAGTTAGTGGCACCTAGGTTTGTGTAAATGCAATGCAATACGAAGCATAAGGCTCACACTTGCAGAAAGCAACACATCTGCTTAGGTCACCTTGCTGTTTCGTAAGTGTTGTGGGAGGGAGAGAGGGTTACCAGATGATACACCAGGGAGAGAAGATCTGAGGGTAGGAAAGGAAGGAGGTATCTAAGGAAGTGTTCGGTAGTTCTCCAGGGATCCCAACGGGCGCAGTACACTCAAGTAAGGCTCAGGAAAGTATATATATATAGATACCCTGCCAACAGAGATGATGAACGATGCACTGTTTTTTTGCTGATACACTGTATACAGTCTAGCTAATGACACACATTCATTTGAAAGACAGGACAGATTTAGAACATACGTACTGCCTCAAACTGGATATTATTAGACACTGAGTAAATCGTAAATCATGGCAATCTATCTGACTAAGTGGGAGGGCAATGTAGGAGATGATTGGTTAAAATCCAGAAATGATGTCACACCTGCGGCCAATTGTGACTGACTCATTATACAAAATTACGTTTGCAGAGAGGATTTCTGGCTAAATTACATTTTAGACATATTTCAAAACAAGCACAGCCCCTCTAGGCTGTGCTGTGCAACACTAATGATCACACAACTGGAAAAACGTTCTGATAAGGGCATCTTTAAGTGGTGGCAGTAACATCACACTATTCAGGGAGAATGAGGAGGTTGGTAGTTCAGCCATGGCTGTACCAAGAAGCCTAGCCTCATGAGACCGTCCTGATATGAACTCCAATTTAATTTATCCGCAATAATCAAAATAATAAGTCTTGGTTTGAAAATAATTCAAAAGAGTTTGTTATAAAGGCGGTGCTAATATATTACAATGAAACTTCCTTGTATATGATTGGATTCTCTACCATTATCACACCCAATCAGTGAGCACTGGCAGGTGGAGGGCAGAGAAAGCTGTTCCGGAAGCAGAGGCCAGGCTACATGACAGGAGGATGGTGGGAGATGTCACATGAGGCCGAGCTGGACAAGGATCCTTTTCAACTCTACAAGTGAACAACCTGAAAGGTAAGGAGAGGCTAGTTCATGAGGAGGTGAGAGCATTGGTGGAGGAGACAAGAACCTGCAAGGCAGTGGGAATGAAGCAACAGGGAGCTTGTTCAAGGTGAAAGGTCTGTCAAGAGGAAATTGACCTGGACAGAGATTTGGAATGAGTGTTGTTCAATGAAGTTGAGCGGTCCTGACCCTGCAAGCAGGCCAGCTTCTTTATCAGAGCGAAGGGGCAGCCAAGACTGGCCAAAAGATCACCTGCAGGCATCCTGATCTCTGCAAGGTATCGGCAGCTGTTGGAGGCATTTGAAAGTGGAGAGCCACAATCGTCATGGCAGAGATGCCGTGCCAAGATGAGTGTGGCTTAAAAGAGGAGAGCCATGCAGGTAGCTAACCATCTGGACACAAGCTGGGGTCTTCTCAGTCCACGGTTGATCACCTGCATGTGGGTGCATGATGTTGTAACACCCGACGAGACCAGAAATATCACTGAGGATCAAATACATCAGTAGCTGTTTTGTGTATACCGTATTTAGGGGTTCCAGTGTGTACAGTATGTGCCACCCATTCAAATCATCAGTACTTTATGTTCAAGACAAAAAGACAACATTTTAAACAAACCCCAAATAAATATTTGGGTTTAAATGGGTTAAATTAATTAAACCTTCCCAAAGCCCTCAAGATATCTTGCAAACATCTCAGCTTTTATGAGCTGTTGAATATACAGGTCCATGTTTGCTATCTTAAACCATTATGTTATGTCGGGTTGTGTCTTTTAAAATAGCTATTAGCGTGTAAATGATTCAGTGTGAGGAATCTACTGCATAGCCTTGTTTGTGAAATATGTGATTTCAAAATGTTTGTTGTAGAACAAACACACACCACTTGCTAATATGTAAATATGAATGTGAGTATTAAAATAAAAATGTTTAATTAAATGCAAGCCATTTTAAAATTTCAGATTATAACAACATGATTAACTAATAGCTCTATTTTAAGCATGCTGTTGTTCAGCCTCTGCTGATAAAAACACATTTTGCTGTATCATTACTTCATAACCATAGGTCTATTACTAAGACGTTTTTAGTCTCTAAAATCAGAAAAGGCTGAGGCAATGCAGCTCAGTAGTTTGGAGATTCAGAACATCCTATATACGTTTCAATCTGGTTCCCTTAAAAATATTTTCCACTGACCCAGCCCTCCTTAGAGTCACTAATTACATAATGATGTCTGCTGATGTGGATGTTCTCGTGAATATGTCCACAAGATACTCCTCCACCTGGGGTATTCTCCCCACTCACATGAAGAGGTTTTTTTCCGGGACAGAAACCAAAGAATACCAAAGAAAGGTACCATCAAGACATTGATTGATTTTAGACCTGTTAGCTATGGATGAAAGCTATAGAGAAGGTAATGAAAAACCACATCACAAAGTTGACAATCACTGTTGGACCAACTCTTGTTTGCATATCATGCAAGGGTTTGACGATGCTGAAATATTTATTACAGATTCAGTTCACAAGCATCTTGAATCCCCCAACAGTACAGCCAGGCTGCTGTTTTCTGGCTTTAACTCTGCATGTATTACCTTGCAGCCACATATTCTTGCTGAGAAACCCCTCCCAAAGGTGTTTCAACCTGCTAACCCTGTGGATAATGGACTTTCTTACCAACAAGTCAGACAGAGTACTAGGTAAAACCTTCTCTGGTCTCCTACACAATTCAACTGGTTCATCACAGGGCCGTGTTCTCTCACCTTTGTGCTTCATCCTCTATACAGATTACTGTATGCTCCTTCCACCTCGAAAATATCCTCAGTCAACATTAGCGTTTCTGCAACCTTGCTTAGAACATATGGAAGGCTGATATCCGGCCTTCCCTCTAACTAGTAACTATTAAAATATAATCTGTTTGGTTTATTTTCTTCCAATTTGCTTTTAGAATGAATGCATTTTCAAAATCCTGTTAATGGTCAAAGAACAGTCATAGCATATGCTGCTTACTAACTTTGAATAAGGAACATTCAAAATGTTTTTATTGTTTACATATTAATAAAAGGTTTAATTTTGTTTTGTGCCGCCACTGAAAGAAGACCCAGGGTTTTACTGTGTTGTAAAAAGTCCTCCACTATGTCCGGAGAATCTTTGTGTTCTGATAACAGTACAGTCCATAGGCCAGAGCTGAATATACCTGCCATGTTGCCGACATATCAGCAATGTATCTTCAAGAAAATAAAATATTTGATTAAAATATACACTGAACAAAATTATAAACGCAACACTTGTTTTTGCCCCCATTCATCAAGATCTAATACTTTCTCTATGTAAACATAAGGCCTATAATATTGTTCACAAATCTGTCTAAATCTGTGTTAGTGAGCACTTCTCCTTTGCAGAGATAATCCAGCCACCTCACAGGTGTGGCACATCAAGATGAAGTTCAGACAGCATGAGTGTTGCACAGGTGTGCCTTAGGCTGGCCACAATAAAAGGCAACTTGAAAATATGCAGTTTCATTGTACTGGGGGGGGTCAGAAAACCAGTCAGTATCTGGTGTGACCACCATTTGCCTCACGCAGTGCAACACATCTCCTTTGCATAGAGTTGATCAGGTTGTTGATTGTGGCCTGTGGCATGTTGGTCCACTTGGGATGAGGATTAGCACATCTTAATCTGAGTCCATGGCTCTGAGAAGGAAACCGATGGAGTGCCTACTCCGGGTTGAGTCCTTACCCCAAGATACGAGCATCTGGTAAGGATGCCCCCTGGGCGCCTCCCTTGGGAGGTGTTCCAGGCATGTCCAACTGGGAGGAGGCCTTGGGGAAGACCCAGGACTAGGTGGAGAGATTATATCTCCACACTGGCATGGGAACGCCTCGGGATCCCCCAGTCAGAGATTGCTAATGTGGCTCGGGAAAGGGAGGTTTGGGGTCCCCTGCTGGAGCTGCTGCCCCCATGACTCGACTACAGATAAGCGGATGAAGACGGATGGATGGATGGTAGCATCAAAATATCATCCAAATAAACAAAAGTTGCAGAAAAATTATACAACCATCCATTTAATAAAATAGAAATATAAAAGATATTAAAAAAACATGGTTCTACGTCGGGCGGAAGGATACATTTGGAGGGACTTAGTTCCTATACTATAACAGTACATGAATATGTGAATCCATGCATTAGTACATTGTCTACAGAATATTGTGAATGCAAATTATAAACAATAAATAAAAGCACCCCTAGCTCTTCCTATAGTTCTTTTTTTTGTTTTGTTTATTTACCTGTGTAAATAATAAAATACAAGATCACTTTAAGGACAGTGCTTGTGATCACATCTAAAAATACAACCTAATTGGATATGGGTTCTTACATTTTTAATAACATATTCCCCACTGGGTCCACATTTGATTACCATAAAATATCCCAATAACTAAGTGTTAACTAAATTGCAAAAATGTTTTTTAATCAGTGAAGGAACACCAGGGAATGTTTGGGGGGTGTGATTCAAGCCATTCTGAGACACATACACCTGAGAGAAATCATGTTACCCATCTCTGCTGGAGGATTCATAAGCTTGTTAGAAGACAGGTTCAGGCAGACCAGCTGCTAAAGCTTTGAAATATCTGGCACAGGTTTCTGTTGTTGTTTATGTGCCATCAGGTGGGTGAACCTCTGTAATGAGCTGCACAGATTCCTGATGCACTGCTGGACTCACCTAGGTTGTTTTCAATCGCCCCTTCTGTTGCTATTACTGCAATGGTCCCATTCTAAAAATCCATGCAGATATTGATGTGATCGATCCAGTGAAGGGTTTTTATAATGAAGCCGTAAACCACCTTCTACATTTTTGGTGTACATATTTAGATTTTATTTGTAAAAATTAAGTACATGAAATGATAATGATTGACATGCATGAAATGGACGAGCCAAATGGACCAGCCAAGAAGTGGCATACAATGCCACTTCTTCCCATTGGTTGCTTAGGTGGCGTGATGACGTAATGACATGGCCAATACACAGGACCATCAACAGAGTAAAGTTTGTCTCTTTGCCCCTGCCATCACCTATTGCCTACAGACAGACAATATTGTACTTTGAAAAGATATGAGCCTTAAGGCACTGTCTAGGTGTGTACAAGTACATGCTGTATTCAATGGATAATGGATGAAAGGTTTATGAACATAAAAAAATCACAGTTACAGAACAGTTACAGCAAGTGAAATGAAAGTGTAGCACTGCATCCATAAAGCCAACAGCTACTGTTTAAAGAAGCTTTAGGTAGGTTTTTAGAGATATAGGGTCATTTGTTAGAAATCAGTCAGTGAAATGCTCAGAGAGAATATCTGCTCTGGTGAATAGTCAATTTACATTTTGCCAGTTAGTAACTCAAATATTATTTTCCCTTATTGGTCCAGGGAATCTACCTTGCCTGTCAATCACACAAATGCACACACATCTACAACAGGTTTGTAAATGGGCTTCAAACAAGCCCCAGCGAGAGGGAGTGGAGGAGGAACAGCCAGGTTGTTGGTCTGTTGATTTTTTTTTAATTTAGCTCTCAATCTTACTCTCAGAAGCTACCTATTATGGGTAGAATGCTGCAAGCTGCTGTATAATACAGCGGCTTTTAGTCTGTTGGTATAAGTGCAATAACAAGCCATACATATTGTAGGTGTCTGGGCCCTGCACAGGGGCCCTCCGCTCTCTCAAATCATTAGGCTATTATTGTTATCATTAGTAAGTTCTTATAGGGCACAAAACGCAGGTTCCCAGTAGCCTAATAGGCTACAATATATTGCAGTTTATCATTGTTAAAAGTTGTAAAGACAATTTAATAAATAATTGTCAACACAATGTCTTTACACAATGTCTTAATAATTTACCTTGGTAAAATGTCAATAAATAATTTGGCATGTTGAGGTTTACTGACACACAGATTCCTCTAGCTTAATTTGATCCACAACATAACAAGCCTACAACTCATAGGCTACAGTAGACTACAGCATGTAGCAATGATGACTTAAATGATTACTATTATCAAGTCAAGTCTATATCAAGTCTAAGTTTATTTATATAACCCTTAAAAACACCATGAGGAAAAAAGGGAAGAAACATTGGATAAGGGGCTACACAAGGAGGAATTCACCCCTCCAGGACGGTTATGGGTGATGATGAATAGGTGATGATAGGCAATCAATATTAAGCAATACTATTTTGAAAAATGTTTCACATTGTGCAGTACTCAACTTAAGAACTAACACATCAGAGGAATTTAACGTGGTAGCGTGTGTTGGTCTGTGTGATTAGGCCACCTGCAACTCCAGAATCACGTCTCAGGAACAGAGGCGTGACTCGATAAAGTCGATATGCAGAGCATCTGCGGCCTCGCTATGGAGCAGATGTCGTCGTCTGTGTGCTGCGCCACTGCAAAGCAAGCCTTATCAGACCTAGTGTTTTTTATTTTTATTTTTGTAGGCTAATAAGAATTATCATTGATACCGGGTTTGACTGAACTTGAGGAATACCTTCAACTTTTGCGCATACATTAGCCTACACACACTATAATCGTATGTCACCAACAGAGGGCAGCATATGCCAGAAATTAAAGAAGAAAACGCCATTCAGATCTGGAAAAATATACACTGCTTCACTTAAATAAAACATATCGTGTAAAAGTGTAAATGCTAAACTTCATACATTTAGTATTTTTATGTCACACCGATATGTCGATCTGGTTGTTTACGTGGTTGATAATGACAACGTGCAGATTAATTATGTGTTTTTCTGGCTCATGAATGGATATGCAATACCAAACTTTTTTCTTGTTTTTTTTTTTTTAATTTTGGACTGTTGCATGCTTGTGGGTTGCAAGTTGCAACCGGTGTGTGCATATATGCATGTGCCTATTTCCGATTCTGGCTATTAATCTGCCTGTCCACGCAATGCTCTCTGACCTCCTATATCCATGCCAATCTGTCTCCATGTAAAGCTGTAAACAGGCTATTTCGTCTTTCATCATGGCCACAGCAGATGCACAGCTCTGCAGGCGATTGCTGCTCTTGGCCGCTGCGGGATCCATTCAGTGTGATTGACTGTTGTCTGGCACACGTGGAAGCTCTCTGGAAGACTGACAGGTGTCAGAAGAACCTTCAGGCATCCACTATACCCATGTAAGAACCCATAGAAGCAGTGCATATAAATTGTAATTAGTCCACTACAATATAGTCACCCTTGTAAGGACGATAATAGCATATGTTTTTTGTTTGTATTGTGTAGGCCTACACATTGGTTGTTTGCAATTTCAAGGCAGATAAAACATATGTGAGGCGATAGGAACATTTAGGAGCTAATTAGCCCAATGTTTTGTTCTCAAGTCACTCAAATAGTATTTCCAATAGTTACAGGGTAAGGTTTTGTGTGAATATGTGTAACAACAAGCTAGCCAACTGGCTTTGGCTGCATTGGTTGGAATTGGTTTCTGCCATGATCCACATACAGTAAGTGGCTCTAAAGGAACCTTTTTCAGGATTAAAAAAATTGTTTAATCTGACACTTTTGTTTTACAACTGTATTGGCAGGCATGTTAGATTTAAAAACCATATAAAATCACAATGTTGACAGTCTCCAACCTTTTGTCACATATAGACCTAGGAAAATCAATTCATTTAATGGAGCACTTGTGTAATGGCATTCATATGGAACAGCTACCTGGTGGAATGTGGTCCGTCCAGGCCCAATGGAAAAGCTGCTATTCTGAGTCACATCAGTTAATACATGCCACTGGAGTGTGTCACTGGAAGGGGAAGAGAAATAGCTGACCTCCACAAAATAATAAGAAATGTAGTTTCTTTTGAAACTTTCAAACTGTGTTACCTGAAAATATTAATGCAGGTTTGGCTTTGCATATTTTGTAGGTTCATCTGCGGCCTCTGGCTATATTATCACACACAATCAAGGACACACATGCACACACCATGTATCTGTATTTGTGCAATGTATTAGGTCTGGATTGAGACTTGTGGCTGGGCTGTTGTTATCAGCTCAGTGTGTGCAGCGACTGGTCTAGAATACAAAACATAACTGGGAAAGAGACACTCTTCCTCTTGAAGATTGGTGGTGCCTCTCTCAAGCCCATGCTTGACACTCATTTCAACTTTACTGGTATCTGTGGTTGTATTTTAACTTCACTGTTATCTGTGGTCGCAGAAGCAAAGCACACTCTTGGGGAAAAATACTTAGTAATTACTAATAGAAGTTTGATTTATATTTCATAAAATGTATGCGTTTTAATGCAGTATATTCTATATATTTCTGCTGTTATTTTATGCTAATAAAGTAAGTGATTTCTTGCTCAAAGAAATACTAAAGCCTTTTGGAGTTGCATGTTGTTCTCTCCAGATATGCCTCCTGCAAGGAAACGAGCAAATAGTTTGGTTCAAACCATTTAAGCTTTGACGATTTGCACTGCTTCACATATCAGTCTGGAAACGTTCCTTTGAGTGTTCTGCCACGCGGTACAAGGTGTCAATCAAATCATTAGCAGGTGATTGCACCAGCTTCAACGAATCAGAATAAGAACAGCTAAACCACTCTGGTAAATGACCAAGGGATACTATCTAGTTGGAAACCTTTTAAGGCCAAAAACTGAACTGCTTAGGTATATTTTCGCACAGCCTGGATCTCGGATCAGCGCATATGAATAATAGGATACATACACAATTGGTTTTGAAAAGCTTTTAACTCCAGTTTAAAACTTTAATACTTTCTATATTTTATCCACTATGCTCAAAATGGTGAAGGCTAAGGATGTAGGCTATGGCGTAGGCCAGAGCTGATCAATTACAACTTCAAGTGGGCCAGATTTGAACAAGATAAACTAGGTGGGCCACATATTTTCAGTATTTCTTTACGGGAGCGTCTACGATAGTGAGACAACGAGAGCATCCACCCTGGAGCTTGGTTAAATAGTTATTTTAAGAATTATATCCCAATCAATATTACAAATCTACATTTGGGTATTAATAAAGTAACCTAACCTAATATTAACATAAAAACAGCTATGTTATTATTATTATTCTTTTTAAAATGTTGTCTTGATTTTATTTTCTACAAAAATAGTTTACATAAAAAAAAAAAAACGTAGATAAAAATGTACAGAGTTCAGTTGTCTTTGCAACAGCCAATCCAAATATATTTGTCTATATCGTAAATATATCCTAACAGTACGAATAAAGTCCAGTTGCCATGTTGTGAGGTCTGTAGGACATTCGTTGGTCTGGTGGTTTCTGTCTATGTCATTCATCAGGCACCAGAAGGAACTCAAAGCACCACATTACTGGTGAGAGATGGCGTTGGTCAAAGCCTTCTGAAATAAACAATAAAAACCAGGTCCTCCATTATCCACAGTCATTGGCATCCGTCTTCTGTTCTTATAAAAATATGTCACAGTACTCATTCATCAATGTCACTGATTGATTGCGGGCCGCGTCTGTCTTTTAAAAAAGACATTCCCTCAAGGGGATTTGGAGTGCAATCCAGGGACAAGATCCTCCTTGCTTATCACCCAGACATACAGTAATGCAATCTAAAAAAGTGTTTTAATGTGTATTAAAGTACTTGCTGATTCTTATTAAAGCAGTTGTTGCTAGACACAAGTGCTGTAAACCTGGTCTATCACTATGATGCCCTTGAAATCCCCTGCCGTATAAATAAACATATCTTCTGTCAATCCATTTAATAACCATTTTCTAACAGGTTTAACTGCATCTGGATTCATTTAAATGGAACCAGTAGTCCTGTTTAACTCCATTTGTAGAGCAATGTATTTCAATGGGCTGTTAGGGCCACAAAATACTATAAATGTGTGTATGATTCATACAGCAAGGCGCCTTTGTGTGCCTATGAATTGGCATTAGAAATAAATAGCAGTAACATTTGAACCAAAAGAGAACAACTTGATAAGTAAAGGAATCTTCCAGTTGTGTTGACTGAGTGTCTGAGTGCTCTCCACCAGAGAGTATCACGCCTTCTCAGCCAATCAGCTGCCACGTCCTGCCCCAAGCCACATCCCTCCTTTGCTCTGGCATCATAGAGGCGGCGTAGCGGTGTCGCGGGCCAACCAGAGCGTCCACAGAGGGGCCAGGAGCCAGAGGAGAGAGGGGGAGGCATGGGCCCCCAGCGGGGAGGCCGTGTCGGAGGTACAGGAGCACACCTGGTAACCGTTGTCGGCGTGGTCAGGCTGCTGCTGCCCGTTGACCTGCGTGTTGCTGCTCTTGGCGTCCGCCTCGGGAGAGTCTGACTGCATCTCAGTGCACAGCAGCCAGTCCTTAGCCACCAGCCGGGGGGAGCCCCCCTCCACCTCCATGTCACTGCCCACCACACGCCAGTACTCCCTCCCCTTGAAGAAGTAGGAGGAGCCTGAGGGAGCAGAGGAAGTAGCACAGGATATTACAATGCAGGAAGTAGGAGGAGCCTGGGGGAGGAGATGCAGGAAATTGAGGAAGTAGTGGTTAGCATACAATATGATATGATACAATACAAAAGGTGATAGAAAATGTCACGATAACATTTGGGGAAGAAATTACTTTGTTCTTATCTGGCCTTTGTAATGATGTCACCACACACATCAGTATCAGCTGAAATTGCCTCATTACAATAAAAATAATAACAGCAGCATATTCAATCGACCACACACACATATACAGCTGACGTCTTGGATAATTTAGAGCATCCAATTAGCTTAACCTTTAGCTCCTCTGCATTCCCTAATACTCTCCCCCTGTTTGTTATGTTCTCCCTTTTCTAAGAGAAAGAAAAGATGTGATGTGATACAAGGTCTATGTGTTTACGTTTCCTTATTCTTGGTCGATGGCGTTTCCACACAACTAGGGAACACAGAACATTGCCACAGTGTCGACATGTTCAGCAGCAGGATACAGGAGACTGGTCTGGAACGTCACCACTGTCTAACTTCATATAATGAGCTGGCTGGAGAGCATTTTTAACATCTCCAAAACATTACTCTCAATGTTCTTCACTAGAAGTTTAGTGTGGCTTGATAAGGCAACTGCTGTAGGAATTCACTTTAAGGTGAACTTGTGATTGTGTTTTAGGGCCAATGCGAATGCTGGAAGACATTAACACCCCAGAGACTAATACAGGGTAGTAGTGAGAAGCACTCTCACATACTGTCTGCTGAGTCAGCAGTTCCATCAAAAATGAATGTCGCCCATTTGGACATGCCTTATCCGGTCCTTCACACGCACATTCATGAGAAAAAAAGGACGTGAGCAGTTACAGCACTTTGACATCACGTGTCAGACTCTGATATCGCACGCTGCTCCCTTCAGCTGTGTGAGATAAAGGGTAATATATCCAATCCAATGCAGCCATTGGCACAGATAGTTTGTGATCACTGCACTCCTGTCAGATGTACATGGCTTGTGCTCTCTGTGCTGTTAGGTCCCTATAGCCAGTGATGCAGAGATGCCAACTATATGGAAGCCATCCATCATGTCCACGGTACCAAACAATAACAACCTAAGATATACCTAATGACTTTCGACCTGTGGCATTAAGTCCTGTCATCGTGAAATATTCGGAACTCCGGGTGCTTCGGCAAAATAAATAGAGCATATAGGGAAAAGTAGTTTACTTATCAACATAAACAGGTTTATAATGCCATTATGACACTGCATCCATGAGTCCAATTCGGTCATAAAACCCCCTAAGTCCAACACCAGGATTGTGTTGATAAGCTTTTCAATACAAGCCAGATGCATTTAATGGCTCATAAAGTGGTGAACATGAACCAGGAAACCTCCCTTGTTTTTATGGGTGTATTTATGCTTTTAACAGAAAGACATTAGTAGGGTTTACTTCCTTTGTTTGACAAAGGCAATTAATACTTCAAGTTCACCCCAATGCTGTGTTTTTTATGTTTTATAGAACTGTATTGATAATCACTTTATCTAGTTTTTCCATAATTCAAATGATGACCACTGACCCTAATGACTGCTACTTAACATTTAGTCAACACTGACATATATTTATATATATAATATGTTTTTTGGTTCAGTGCTCTTTGACTCCTCTTTCAATTGAAATACTAGCAAAAGTATTTTTGACTAAATAGAGAAAGAATAACAGTAATAAAGATTGAAAACAAACACATTTACCATCAGACCACCTCATGGCATCATCTAGGTGAGGCGGTAGCCCCTTCCAAAGTGTTGTGTCTTT